>WYDI02015942.1:0-42601 GCA_009867235.2 Psittacus erithacus | reverse complement strand
AGCCTGCAACCTTCCATTCCAACACTCCAGTCATAGGAGCCATCCCACCATGTTTCTGTGATGCCTATTATATCATAGCCCCATAGACGTGCACACATCTCTAATTCTTCTTGTCTGTTCCTCAAATCATCAGAAATTATGATTATCAGCAAAAACTTTCATGTGCTCATTTAAAAAAGTGCCTTGCAGGGTCATTTGTATGACTGAAACCTAGAGCTGTGCCATGAAGATGACACAGTACACAGGGATTTTAAAATTTGTTCTCTCTGCTGTGTCACACAATGTCTATCAAAAGCAATGATGATAATAACTGCAAATCAGAACTAAAAGGCATTTCTCAAACTTGCATTAGTTTCAAATGGTGTATCAGCTGGAAAGTTTCTAAACAATGTTAGGGCACGACTACCAGAACAGACTTAATGGCAGAGATCTGGGGTTCTGTTCAGTCTTACCTACCCCAAGCTTTAGTGCATTTAGTACCATTTGAATGAACATAAGTTGTGCAAGTGTAAAATGCTATTTCTGTTAAAAATAGTCCTTTCTTGCTTTTGTCACACCTGCAGGACAAAGGGCTGCATGGGTATTTAAAGAATATTTGGCCTGGGAAAGAAGAAAGTAAAAAAAAAAAAAGGCAGTCAGAATATTTGGTGCAGTCAGTGCAATAATTGTATGTAAACTACTGAATTTGTTCACATGAAAGCAGCATAAGTATTAAAAAAATAATCACCAGTAAGTTTTACTGTTCCACTTTGTCCTTATGGTACTAGAAATCATCTCCCTAATGTGACCAGCTAGTTACTATGTCATCAAAGCAAAACCAGTGGTTTATATTTGTATTGTTCCCAAGGACAATACAAATATAGGAGAGTATGTCTCATTTTATTGAGGAGTGCTCTTTAAAATCAATGAAGCAATTAATTTCCCTGTTACATGCATGTTTCAACCACCTAACCGGTATAGCTGGCAGGTGATGTGGCTTCATGTCAATGAATCAGCTTATCTCTGCTGCATGCCCTCCTGCATCTTTTTCTCCTTCACAGTGGCTGAGTCGTCCCTGCTGCTGTCAGATCCTACACTTCTCCTTTCCTGAGGTAAAATCTCTCTCCCACTCAAAATAAGACATAATATATCACTCATCCAGAAGGAAAAAAATTATGCTTCCCTGATGTTAAAAATTTAAACCAATAAACACTCTAGAGAACTCTTTCTTTTATCTGAAGCACTAAATGATTTTAGGTGAGGAAAGTCTACAAGTGCCTAGAAATAATCTGCATGGCTGAGCCTTTCTGTCACAATAAATATTGCACTGCAAAAATCATCAGAGACTGTCATTTGTATTTACTATGAGGTCTCCAGCTTTTCTCAGATTCCCAGCCTTCTGCCACTGATGTCCAAAGTCAGTCACCCAAGTACAGGCAGCCCACTTAGGACTCTTTGGTTTGTAACAACATCCAACAAATTACTAGGGTCATTTTATACTAAAACAATGTTAGTCGTACTTCCCAGTCGCACCGGTCATTTAATGCAGAATAAGGCTACAGGTAAAAATTTGCTATAGTCACCCATGAAGAATCCTAGGACTCATAAAAGTGAGATTTTGTGGGTCTGTATGGGCATTAATTAGGATGATGAAAGCAAGAGTGCATTTTCTGCAATCAGTATACACTGGTTTTGCAAGCTTGTTCTTTACAAATATAATTAAGAGGAGGGATTTTTTAAAGGTTTTATTTGGAGTCTACTGGGACAATACTTTCAGTTGGAGGCAACACATGTGTGCACAGATATCCTTAGTGAGGAGGCATCTGACTGCTACCAAACAAAGGAGCACATGGTAGCACGATACTTCCATAAAAATTAGGTCAGATACAGGAAAATTAAAATTCTTTTCTTCTCCTGAAGTTTATTCCAGGTTTTCAAAAGGAATTTTCTTGTTTGGATAAATATGGAATGGAAGGGGTGAGGACTGATTAACCCTAGTGTCTTCCATGGATTCAATCTGAGGTTATAGCAAGCCCAGTCCTTCGAGGCTGACACTGGAAGCCCCAGGCTGGGCTGATTTTATATAGAATTCTATATAGAGCTAGCTAAAATGTGTATAAGAAGGTGCCAGAGAAATCCCAAGCCTTAATATTTGATTGTAGAAAATGTGGTATAAAGATTAAATGTTAGTAAGGTTGAGATGAAATCCAACTATAATCTGGTGATGATACTTTTTTATTCATGACATTTTCATTTTGCAGGTTATATCCTTTACTTCTGCTCTTTTTGTTCCTTTGCATTTAGGATACAATATCATGTTACACAATCTCCCAATTAAAGGGCTTCTCCTGTAGTTATAATCACCTCAAAGGTACTCTGATGAATAACTCCTTCTCTTAAATGCTTTGAGATACAATAACTGCCTCAGAATAGGCAACTGTAACAAAATGATCTGCCAGCTACGCTGACTACATGCCATAAATTTTGTCTCAAACATGGATCATCTGTGAAGACTTAATGGAGCAGACTGGAATCATGCCCATTTTCATGTGGAAATCCTATAAGGGAATCTGAATACCATGAAAATTTACAGTATGTGAAAATCCAGACTGTGAGAGTCAAAAATCAAGATAAGGGTGTAGGAAGTAAATTGATTCATTCTTGGAGGTTACGGGTATGGTTAATGTAGTCCTGTCTCTTCTGGGATTAATAAACCAGGTCGCTTATTTTTTTCCATCTTCCATCACAAATTGACTTACTGTTTTGGTTTGCCACATCAGCAGAATCAAACACAAACCAATTTTCTCAGTGCAAGGAGAATTGTAGCAGTCAGAGAGTGGGGTTGATATATTAATATTCTCCCCTATCACCTGCCTCCAGTATTTTCCTGAATGAGACTTTTCCTACTCCATTTCCACAGCAACCCTCATCATGCCAGGTTAGCAATGACAGCAAGGAAAGAGAGGAGCTTTCACATTTCTCTGTGTTGATTTTGCACCACCTGCCTCAAGCTACAACTTTAGTGTGAGAAAGGTAGAGGTGACATGAGAGCTGCAGTGGTAAATACTAGAAACTGCTGGAGTAATAGACAATACCAGTGTGTCATAATGTAGCCTAAAGGTAGCAGGCTTAAGAAATTGCAGCTGAAGCCAGTAGTGATTCCTTCAGTAGAGGCTGGCAGCAGCATCCACTGGCGGAAACTGTTCAAAGATGCAAAGAGCAAACAGCAGTCCCTCTTCTTTATATACAGCCCTGCTGGACGTTTGAGGTTTCTGATAGATTAACAGGAAGAATAAAAGTGTGAGAATCTGTGGTGCTTCCTAGGACTAAAATAAACTCTTCATGTGCCTCTGTACTGTGAAAATTAGGTTAGTGGCTCTGTCACTGTGAACTTTCAAGTCAAAGAAGCTATGACTGTGGGCTAGAAAAGCAGGGAATCGCAAGTAACTGGAATAAAACAAAAGGATTGGGGGTTGCTTGTCACCCCATCATGAGAAAAGTCATGTCACTAGGACAAAAATTCTTTTTGGTGGGAGAGACGGGCATTAACATCACTGGGAACTCTTGTGCAGCTTCTGACAATAACTTCCTTGAAAAGATTTCCTCACTCTTTGAAGTGTCTGCCTTGCCTATACAGTAGACAGTTTGCTTTCTGACTACTGTCTTGCCTGTCTGCTCCCCTATGTGCTTCTCTGTTGAAACACCCTCCATTATTGCAGTCGCTCAGAGCACCTGGCTACAGGAGTGAATCAAAGTGTTGTGAAGGCAGCATATCAGTTTGGGTTTGCATCATGGTAATAGTTACTTGACGGTTAAGTGGGATCATTTCAAAGACACTTTTTCTTCTTTGACCCTATTTCATTGCTTGAGCTGCCTTCCCCCTAAACACTATGTGCTCACCTTTTGTGACTGTCTAAAATAGAAAACCTCTGCTCTTGTCAAAAGGAGAAACTGAAACAGTCACTTACCTGGCTTAGAAACTGCACACCAGAATGCTCCATCTGTGGGAAACAGCATGGAAAGAGTTAACAAGGGAAGCTGGATTTCCTAGCGCATGCACAATCCAGGTGACCAATCACTGTGTAATGTGGCATGCAGGTGGCGTGTGTGATCAGCCTGAGGGGGTATAAATATGCATTAAAACTGCGCAATAAACGAGCAAGCTCCATCACTCGTTTTGAGTTAGTGTCTTGACTCCGGCTGGCCTCCTACATCTGGGTCCCTACATCCATTCCCATGTGCCAGCTGTCCAGCACTATGTGTACCCATCCCAGACCACCCCAGTGCAGACGGTAAGCTGACCTCCAAGCTGGAAGAATCCAAAAGAAGCATTGCTTGTAGTTACAGAATCCTCCTAAAAAATAAAAGATTAGATAATGCGCTACTTTATTTCATCCTGTTCTACAAAGAACCATTTTTCTTTCTCTTCCCACAGCTATTAGGTAGGTAGCTAGTAAGAGATCTACACAAGTATATGCACCAAGAAGTGAAATCTGCAGGTTCTCACAGTCTGTAATATTTATGCAGAGACTATGTAGATCTCACAAGTATCTTGCTAACTCCTCCGGAAAGTTAAAAAGATTTTAGTAAATTCAGGAGATTGGAATTTTCCCAAATACAGGCCAAATTAATTCATAGGTAGAAATATGTCTGTCTACAATAGCAGGAATAAATGCCACATAAAACCAAGTTGTGCTCCCATCAGAGACAATGCGAATTAAGCCACTGACTTCAAGCAGCAGCACTCTCCCTGTAGAGTATATTTCATGCTTCTGCAGTCTTGGCTAGATTAGTGCAAATTAAACATTGGGTTAAGTTGCCAGAGCCCATAAGCGCTCCATTGGGCTCTGGAGGATTTGGCTAATTTTAGTCAAATACTTACCTATTTTACAAAATACATGCAAAAATCATTCATGGGATAAGCCCAAAAAACTCGATAGAATGCCACTAGTGAATTCGGCCTTGCATCTCCACTGTCTCTGCATTTATGCAGTGCTTAAAATGCATTGCAGGGTTATCCACCTTATCAGATCTTAAGAAACAAATATTTTATAGCACAGCACATAAAGTAATTTAATAAGAGTTGTAAACAAGCTGCTTTCACAAGTGCTAAAGGATCTAATCATCAAATCATACTCTGAGTACATACAAGCCTTTTCTTGCCTGCAGGGCCATTATGGATATGGCTGCCTGCAACGCCTCCTTCCAGTGCTGCTCACTGTTCTATATCTTGTGAACGGCAAACTGCCCCAGGGAGCTACAAGATATATTTTTCCATCGCCTCTGCTTTATGTTAAATACACTTACAAGCAGCCAGGTAGCACCCCCAGAGGGTCTTACAATGACAGAGGGATGTTAACACCATACTTCTGCCTTTTTTTCTTGATATATTTTTTTCCAAATATGCTTCAATTACAGCCATTCCTGAATAATCTCCTAGTTAGTGATGAGGCTTTGAGTTTAGATTCATGGACTGTAGAGATGGAGACCTGAGGTGTCTTTTCCAGGGTCCATGCTGTAGGGTTTTGAGGCCAGCATGGACAAAGCCTTGCCTGATCTTCAAGCCTTGTATCTTCCCTGGCTGGCTGAGAGCAGCCTCCTGGCTGTCTACAAGGAATCACATCACTGCTGTGTGCCTCAGTTCCCAGTATACAAGGTGGACTAGTACTGGCAGTAAAGTTTTTGACGTGATGGAAAGCACCAGAGGAGCTCGTTACCAACTGTTTGTACAATGTCTGGAACCACACTGCCTTTGTAATCTCTGTCAGGACTTTGCGATGTTAATACAGATACAAGCATCATACTAATTAGTAATTTTTTAACTTAAGACAAAAATCACAGGCTTAGATATAGGCAATATAGTGCAAAAAATAATGCAGCAGCACCCTTTGGGAAGGCAGAAAAGGTCAAGTGTAGTGCTGCTTTTCCTTGAAGAAGTAACGTGCGGAATTTGTATATGGAAACCTGACCACTCAAGCAGCTAATTGACAGCAGGATGTCTTGCTGTACACATCTTCTGAGGTGCTTTAATTATGCAAAGATGCCTTGTTGTCACACAGATATAAGTAATGTTTAATGCTCATGTTTGTTTGAAGTAAGTGCTATGAGGATTTTTGTTTTTCTTCGCATTCTGACTCCCCTCTGGGGAGAACTCCATGTTATAAACACAGCACTTTAGCATAGGGTTTTGTTGCTGTTGGGTTTTCCCTTCCTCAAATTGTTTTTAAAAAGCTTTTGGCTCTGCTCCTGACTGTTGATGCAGAATTGGGTACTTCAGCAAATTGCTTGGTTGACGTAAGGGGAAAAAAAATGTTGCTTCAAAACAAACAATTATGATGACTTTGAAGCATAACATAAAATCTTTCATTGATTTTGTCCCAGAGGACTCGTGTAAAGAATGAATAACCGAGGATGCAATGAAGGATGTCATATTAGTGCATGCGACATTACCTGTGCAGTGTTGTTTTAAATCCATCTTGTCACCTTTGCCCTCTACAATCACCTGGTATCAATAAGGGAAGCACGCACAAGTAATCTGAATACTTGATCACTTGGAATAAAAAAAGTCTACTTATTCAAGGGTAAAGTGGCTAAGTAGCACCATGGAAATGTGTTATTCCTTTCCACATCCTGTAAGTAGAGCACTACAGAAAAAAATTACAATTTCGACCTGCAGTGCTTGAATTCCTGGCCACTAGAATTTGGCATTTGTTTTCTTCTAAAAAACACATTTTATATTTAAACTCTGATTGCAGTGTAAAACTAGTACCAAGAAGCATTCTTTTTTTTCCTTTCCTCCTCTCTGTATTCATAATGTTAAGTGCATTCTGAAGGGGCACTATGAATAGGTACTGGCAAAACCTAGTTCTGGAGACAGCTATTCACTAGGGAGCATTTTGTTCTCACAAACCAGTGTTGAAGAAGTAGGACTTTCAAGTGTTAAAGCCAGAAAAGGGAGCAGTAAATGATCAATTGTAGCAAATGTTCTGCAGTCATTTCTTCAAACACAAGTGATGTGGTATTTTGTCCCTGGGCTGAAAAAGATTCAATTCCCTATTAGGCTAGAAAAAACTCAGTACAGCTGTTCTGCTACCTTTGGATATGGCGCTTCTCTAATAGATCATCTTATCTTCAGCCAAGGTATTTGCTTCTGTGATGGAGAATCTGCGTCCTTTAAGTTTCAATTCAGGAAAGAAATTTTAAATTGCTCTAAGAAAAAAAAGACATTAATCAGATGGTAAAATGCAGTTGAAAAAAAAAATCAAACAGTGGCTGTAAGCCTGAAAGTTTGATTCCTAACAGACTTGAAACTGAAAATCTGTTAATCATATTTATCTCTCTAGATATGTCTGAAATAGGCTTCCATCACTGAAGTGGAACAGCTTCTTTATTGTCATGGGTTTCTCAGCATCTTTTCAGTGCTCAAATAATTCTACACATCTTTCCACTTAGCTTCCCTGGGTTGGGATTATCATCCCTCTCTGAGCCAAGCCTCAGACACTTGGATGTAGCGATCAGATCCATTTTTTCACTAGAAGGATTCTGTTGAAAAGCTGCAGCTATTCCTTTACTACAAAGATCTACAGCCATACTGTGCCATGATCTCTGCCAGACACAGCAGGAAATACTATTTTTATATTGCAACACATATGAATATCACACAGCCAAGATCATCCTATTAGGGAATCCACCATCTGTGGGATTTTGTTGCCTAAAAAACTCTGGAAGATTTCAGCCTCTGTGTTTTGATGTTTATGGATTCCTAGTTGCTCTATACAACTGCATTAACTGTGCAGGGAGAATAACCATTTATTGTGGGAGTGACTTGACAATTTTGTTTTCAGAGATGTAAACTGACAGAAGATATATCTATTCAGCTCTGCTGGGCAACAGTGCTCAGCAGTAAGCTAAATTAGCCTACAACGTATTATTCTACCTAGACTTCCCAACAATCAGAGAAGCTTGCTTTAAGGCCAGAATACACAGGCATGCAGAGCATTCAAAGGAGACAAAAATTCAGCATGTTTTTTTTCCTGTATTGATTATTCCTTCAATACTTCCAGGTTCTGCTCTATCACAATTTAGACCATAGCATTTCATTCCATGCTCAGATCTACCTGCCCTGGACTCCGCAGGTTTAGTTTTGCTTCTATACTGAATGAGAACAAAAAGGAAATAATAAATAAGACTGTGTAGCTAGGGAATATGAGAGATTAATATTCCAAATAGCTGTAATAAGTATTTATAACAATGTAATTGGTCAAGTGTATAAATGGAGGGAATTAAATGCCATGGTAAATTTACATAAAACAATGTTTAAAGCAGAAATTGGAATAAATATAATAAAGATAAGTAGTAATCGTCTCCACATTTAACTAGACCATTAATAGGAATTGTCAAGGACAAACAGCAAAATATCTTTAAAAACTGAGGGTCATATTAGAAACTAGAAATGACTGATCCAGGAAAAACAGAGAACTGGGCCTAGCTTTGCCTCCAGTTCTGCATACTATACACCATGGTTTCTACTCGAAGTCTACCTATAATAGTAGTCACTACATACTGACACAAAATGGCAATAGTTACTTACTCTGGTTTTTTTTCTTATAGGATTTTTAAGATTCTCTTTTAGAAAAAAAACAACCAACTAACCCTAGCATTCCCTGTGGATAAGCACAAAATATTTAGCCACTGTTTTTGTTAAGAATGTACCAGAAAAGGATTTAGAAATGGAAATAAAATATGCTATTCAGCTTGGTCCTTTGAAATTAAGCCACTTGCATTTTATAGAGAAGCTACTGGAGATGACAAACCTGACATTTTTTGCTTTGTATAATGCTGCAGAGATAGGTGTTTTACAAAGGCAATCATTCTTAAGAATGTAAGAATTATCAGGTTTTCGCTGCTGATCTTCAAGGTGGAAATGGCAGGTAACTTAAATACCCTGCCAAGTGCAAAATTTCTTTGCAAAACATCTCAAAAAATATGATTTTCCATTTTGCATAAGACTTCACAATCCACATTATGGCTAATCCTCTAACTTGTATTCTTCTGTTTTCTCTTTACCTGCAGGATTTCTTGGGAGCAGTGCATATGGCTTTAAGTATTAGGAAAGTAAATGGTGCTTTGAATATCAGAATTAAATTCAGAAGCATCCTGCACTGATAGGAAATCACCTCTAAAATATATTCCTGCAGGCAATTGCTGTACTAATTCTTGAGTGCAGACAAATATCGATCTAATCCCAAAAGTAACAGCTATCAATACAAGTTTTCTGTGACCCTTATCATGCCTCTGTAACTCTGACAAGATAGAAGAACTGTTCTCCAGCTGAGAACAGAATTATTCCAGTGTTTTCTGACATTCTCTTTGATTTTTTCCTGCCAGCCTAGTTGATCAGTAGGCAATGTATTAATATAAAGAACCCAGCTGAAACAGGCTCCGAATCTGAATTCCATGAAGACAGATGAAGGGAGAGACAGAGTGGGTCAGATTGACTTAAATGACCTTTTTTTCCAAATAGGAAATCTTTTGACGCATAAATGATTACTTCATGTTCTCTCTTTGTATAATGCTTGTCACACTAATGGATCTCAGGCAACGCCAAAACATATCTTATTCAAACAACCCCTTGTCCAGTACACTAATCCAGGGTGGGATGAGAGGGATCTGCTAGAGGTAGGGCTAATAGTAATATCTTCCAGCTTGGCTAAACAGTGTTTAGATCAACTTCCCAGAGCAAACAAAGCAGCCTGGAGAGTCCTAAAATCCTGTCACAGGGATACAGTCTGAAAATAGGACTCTGATTAACAACAGAGGTATCCCAAATCTGAAGAATCAGCCTCTCAGATCTTCTGAAAGTATGTCTGAACTTGTCTGAAAGGAAAGATCTTCCTGAAGGAAAATGAGATGAGCGGAAAGGAGGATCCTCACCATTTACCTTGATGCATCTCATGTAGCTGCAAAGGTAGGGCCCCAAGCATCTTTTGCAGCCAGGTGAGCTTTCAGAGGAAGCTACCCTGGAAGTTCTGTTTCACTGTCAGGTCATCTTGGACACTAACCTAGGCACCTGCAAGTCAAAACTACTCTGTGTAAATAAGTTTCTTTCCTCCAGTGTGTCTACATAACAACAGCACTAGGGCATGTGCTTTTGGAACAAATCTGTGAAAGTTGTCAATGTTCTTTCTTTAAGGTTTACTAGCCAGATGGGGGTTCAAAGTCAAGCACTGAATGTTATCATCTCATTTTGGATGTAAGTATGAGGTGAAATTGAATCTTTCACATGGTAACATTTTTAATCAAACCAGGAACCTTGTCTATAGACTGTAGCTCTGGTGGGGCATTAGGTCAACAGCACTGGTTGCTGGTAAAGGACTCTAGTAACTTTTCAGAGAAACTGTTAGATCCACGCTTTCGTATTTTCCAGTGCTCCACTCAATGAGATGTACTGATTTATAAAGAGGTTTAGAACTTGAGGGAGAGAGATCAATAGCTTTTCAGTGAATGCTAAGTGCTATTTGTGACAAGGTAGAATATAAAAGAGCCCCATGCTGTCCAGCTCTCACAGCAAGAGTCACAGGAGCAAGACTCCGTGCCTCGAAGGATGAGAAACTGATGCCAGAATTACATTAATTTTTTTTAACTTACCCAGTCCTTTGAGCCAGTGGGTGGATTGGGTGTTTATGCACCACTGGACAAAATGCAGAGTACAGGGAGACTGGACTTTCTGTTGGAGAAGTTATAGCTTCATTTAGGTTTGACATATATGTTCCTAGTATTACTTAGGCAGACTCAGCGAGTATTAGTTACAATGTGAACAGTAAGTTAAGATACACACCATCAGACTGAAGCTTCTGGGAAGAAGCTTATTGCCAAGCAAAAACTCATTGCCTTTGCATAGCACATCCAGGTTGTTTGTGCAAGTGAAATTTTTGAGATGCATGAGATTTAGTGTGTGTACATGAATAGACTTTTACAGCCTGGGTGCACAATTGCACAGTTTCTAGATAAAAATGAGGGTTTCTGCAGCCATACTGTATATTTCAATTATGTACAACTGCACTAAATCGGTCTGATGCACTTCTGAAGTATATGACCTACTTTACAAGTACATAGCACTATATAACAAATGCATGGCAGTCCCACACACTTTGGACTAAGTGAATCAGACCACAGATTTGATTTATGAATGAGCTGGAGAAATGCTGAACCAAATTCCTGGTAGGAATACAGCATTATGGGTAGACCTGTTTAAAAATAATTCTGTTTGGTTCTGACGGGCTAAGTCCTTCTTATATATACAGAATTCATATTCCCCATAAGAATAAAGCCAGGAAGCAAATTCAGGTTTTCACTTCCTGGGCATAGAGATATTAATTAAAACAGATTAATTTAATTAACAAGAGACGAATCTTCCTTGGGAGAATTTGTGAATCACTGAAACATGTTTGGCAAGCAAAAAAATGAATTGCAGTGATAGATATTAACAAGTGAAAAAAAAGCTTGTTATAAAAAAGAGAATTATTTGCACTTAAGCCCATCTGTTTCTTGTGCTCATGTAGTTTAGATTAAAGTACTTTATTTGTCTGCAAATTAGGACTATTTATTACTGACAGATATTTATACAAGAGCTTGAATTACAATTCTTGCAATACTTATTTTAACACAGTATCAACACAACCAAAGGATGACTCTTGAGAATTTCTGGAAAACACTGAATAATATCAAACCCTAATGAAACTGGTGACAGTTATCATGCTTGGAAGAAATTCTCAGCAAGCTGTATAATCAGTCTGACAGCTGAATTCTTGTTTCTCAGAAAACTCCTCTAAGCACAGTGCACTGGGGATCAAAAACCTTGCTAATCAAGAAATCATAACTGGGAGATCAGCTGAAAAGGAAATCTGAAAATTCTTATAAAGTTTGTTCCAAAAGCATTAACAGTGAGTGTAGAAATATCTGCCCCTGAAATCCAATTAGAAATTAAGAATTCAGCTAAAGACTATGTAGAAGTTAAAAAGATGATCAAATATTCACCAAATTACAATGCTGAGGTTTGGGACACAGCAATAATTGGAAAGTGGTTTCTTACGGTTATTTTCAAAACCACAATATTTTACTTGTGGAAAGCAGAGAGGAAGGCGCATATTTAGCTGACATACATCTTTTGGCAGCATTATGGGTATTTCAGCTATGTCTGCATTGTGTTGCTGCTTGCAATTGTGACATACTAGTTGATGGATAAGTATAGTAATCGTAAGTCACACTTTTATCAGGAGACTTGATACAGACAGACAGATGGAATTGAAATCACCAGATGCAAGTATACAAACAGAAGAGTTATCAAATAATTCCAGGCATTTTAAGTAATTGTTTACAACCCTTTCTGATTCCTGATGCACAACAAAAAAGTATCTAGGCTTATTTAGGGACGTAGACAAAGGCAAGGGAAGAAAAAAGACACAGTTTTCAAACCAGAGCATGACCCCTAGCCGAAGAAGAGGTGCTGAGAGGTGTTAAGATGCAAGAAATCGTGCACAAAAAAGTACATCAGAACAAAGATATTTGTAAACCGAAGTGTTATTTATAATACAGTATACTATGTCCTGTGACTAGTACTAATTGTCCAGTTTCCAAATGAGGACCAAAGTGTCAAATACTTGTTAGGTTTTAGGTGAAGAAAAACCTTTAAGCTTTTAGAAATAAGCAAAGAAGCAGTAAATAATGCTGGTTAGGAGATGCTAACTATTAATATTTTTGTCAATATGTGATAAAAATTCTGGTTCTGTCCATTTGGCCCATTTCCATATGGGACTTTAATGAGTCATTTACTATTGGTATTAAGTTATTAGCATCATCCTAATCATTCTCATCTAATTCTCTAAGGATTTTTTTCCTCCTGAGCCATTGCAAGTCTCATTTCACCAAGTGGAAATACTTTAAAAGGAATCAGAATAGGCTGTTACCCTGCACCCCTCCAAATAACTCTTGCATCATTTCTTTCTTTATTAGGCGTAACTTGAGCAAATATCCCTGTTACCGTAATTCATGTCCACAACCTAATGCAATCCACTACAAATTACTAAAGAAGGTCCTTATTAAAGGCACAATTCCACTCATTAAAATAAACAGCTATTTTCTGTAGTGTCCTTCGTGAAGAGAGCCTGGGGCATTTGCCACAAAACCTGTACAGCCTCAAAAGTTTGTGTTAACCATTGGCTTTCATCTTAAATAGAACTAGTAATTTTTATGTATTAATTCCAAAGTTGTAAATCATGAATCTGCAATGCAAGCAACACATAGATTGACAGGAAAATGCATTTGACCAGATGGTGAGTATGTAAAAGCACTGGAGTTGTTGTTACCTAGTTTTCGTTACCACTTGTGTAATAAGAAGTGATAACTGGCCATGCAAGAGTGGACATCGACATTTACACATGTGGGACAATCCCATAGAAATTCGGGGGGTGAGGAATCCTTGGAAGCACAGTTGGTTAGATTAGTACCGAAGCAAATCTCAGAGCAAACCCAAGGAAAAATTAGATCTGAAAGCTAACTTGGAAAGGGTCCCTTTAGAAACTGCAACACCAGTCATTGGAAACATTCACACATAAGCACTTCATACAATTCCATCTTACTTATCTTGCCTCGAGACTGGTTTTAGGATCCCTGAAGAAACCAAGGCATTTCAGATGTAGACTGCAGCAATCCTCTGCAAAGGTGTCATGAAACATTTACCAAAATGAGCTTCCTAATACAAAACTTCTGCACCTATTGTTTCAAACAGTAATACCAGATGTGCTTTCACTGAGCAGGGCAGGCACTAGGAGAGCTGGCAGTACAGGGTTTCATATATAACTGGTATCTTCAGCTGAATAGCATTAGCCAGTTACTCACTGTGTGCAAAGTAGTAGGGCAAAAGTGCATGAGCTTTTATGGTAAAAAACCTATTAATAGCTATGCCCAAGTTTTATCCAAGGACAGACTAACATGAAAAGCATTCTTCTACAATTTCCACACTGTGCTAGCTAGGTTAACTGAAAAATGTTGGAGTGACTTCAGTGCAAGTTATGTCAACCAAAATTAACCATATGAACACCAAAGCATTCACTCAAGCATACCTTCAGACAGGTTTTTCTGGTTTAAGCAGTGAGCCATGTTACCTTGAAGATGAGGCAAAATAAGAAGTTAAAATAAAAAAGAATTGATCAGTTTAATAAGAGTCCCATACGCCTTCAAAAGCTTCTCAATGTAGTGACTGGTTTCTCTCTCCAAGGCTGTTGAAGCTGTCATGGTAAGACAGCATTTTCCATTGTGACTGAGAAACTTCATTTAAACCTAGTGTATGTAAACTGTGGAAGTGAGGATGTGAGTTTTCTAACTTCAGGTTGGCATGGGCTTCATACTGAATTTCTCCAAAATACTTCCTAAATATGAAAATAGCAATCCCTTCTCTCTTGACATCCTATCGAACATCTGTTTTCAAGTCTGGACAGAGGTGGTCAAATTTTATTTCATTTCCTTTGAGGCTACTCTTGTCCAGAATTCTCGTGTAGGATGAATAACCTTCACTAAACCACTTCAGCTATGAAACACGTTCTGCCATGGTTTTCACAACGAGACAAGTCCTACTACCAGAGAAGATGGATTTCCCAGACAGTTGCTGCATAAGGATCACAGGCAGCACCCTTGCGGTTAACTTGAGTGATTTGGCGCTTGTCCTGTGCTCACACTGCAAGAAAGGGTTAGTATGCACAATCCTTGGCAAGTCTGCACCTGGCAGCACTTTTATCCAGTGTTTTAGGTATTCTGTGCCCAAGAGCTGATGTGACAAAGTGCAGGAAATGTTTTAAAACAGATGTGTGTAAGCACAAACGGGCTTAGACTCCTCCCAGACAGGAACAAAACTTTCAGTTCATTCATGAAGTAACTTGCCGAAGACGAAACAATGACTCAGCTGCAGAACCTGCTAGAACAGCAAAGCCAGTCTTTATCCTCTGATAGAATTGTAATGAGAACTACCCGTCTTGAAGGCAAAGAACCAGCCCATGTGCATGCTAAATGCAAAAACTGATACACCCAGAGAAGATGTACAGAGCCTCCTCATAATTAAAATCCAAGATACATATTAATCATTCATTAGCCTTTAAATCTATTGCTTCATACTTCTTCAATGATATTTTTTCCCCCTAGAATATGACATTCAAGAAAACAATACAAATATATCGGCAATGGTCAGCATAAAGACAAGTCTAAATCAAATTGCTGCTGTAAATACTACAACAGAAGAATGAAAAGACATACAAATCTTTGGGACAAAGTGATACATTTTCTCATACGCAGGAAAGTGTACTGCATGTCCCATCTTTTCATGGCTGGGAGTGGTTTTAACAGCCTTGTCTCTGCTCCTTTTAGCAAAGGCATTTCAGATAGGTTGCAAGCAGCACTTCAAGGTCATTTGTTTCCTAGGAATGTAACAGCAGCTGTACTGGGCCAAAAATATATCTAACTCAGGATTCCAGCTTTGATGGATATGCAGGAAAAGAATACAGTTATATTCATCCAGCTATCAGGAAATTATAACTTGCATTAATAGTCCTAGGAGATCTTTCACCAACGATTTTGTCTTGACGCACTTTTAACCCAGTTACAGTTCTGATCTCTACACTGTCTTACAGCAATGAGTTTCAGAGTTTAATTAACCTGTTTTTGTGCCTTTTGTTTGTTTGCTTGATTTTATTATTCCTAAGACTGGATAATTCCATTTGATATTGCCTTATTCATGAGAAAACAAATACCAGCTTCCTGTTCCCTCCTGATGTCACTCAGAGTTTTATCACAGTTTTTATTGCATTCTTGTGTCAAGCATGTTTTTTCTGTGCTGAAAATATTAATCTATTTCATCTGTCCTTGGACACAAGGCATTCTGTGCTTTGTCACCCATCTCTGTACCTGTAGTTCTGTTTCAGCCTTTCCGAGATGGATAAACAGTCCTACGAAGTGTACGGAAGATGGAAACACACTTTTCCTTTTATTTCTTAACTGAAAACTTGTAAAGCTAGAATGGAAGTAAATCTGGCCATTTCATTTAAATACCTTGAAAAGGATGGATTTGATCAACTTTTTGAAACCATGTTTCCTAAGCTTTGAGGAAACTGCTATGAACCCTTGAACTGCATTTCCTAGAGAAAAATCCAGCATCTCACAGGATCAGGCTGTAAAATGTTATCTACATCCAGTTCCGGTGTCCCTTTTATTTCACTGCGGTTAGATTTAGTAGGAAACAAAACAGAACCCTGGAGAGTTAATATTTTCAAAACCAGCCCTAGTTGAAGACAATCAGTGCAGCTTTTGATAAAACTGATCAAAAGGCAATTCTTGACAGCTTGGAAACATGAAATACTGTTACTTGCCCTCTTTTAGTTTTGCTCTTTCTTGTCAGAAGACCAGGGTTCGTTTTGTATAGTAGCAAACACTCCTGTATTGTTTAACTTTTGCACATGAGACCTCATTTCATTACACCAGAGTAAAAGTAAAGTGAGATTAGCAGGGGGCTCTTTGTCTTCTGCTACACTAAAACCTTTTTTCCAATTTATTTTCTTTTTTCTTCCTTTACCTCTTAGTCACAATTTATACATCAGCGTCTTCTGCTGTTGTCTTTATCCTGGATGAGAGTCTACTTGAAATACTCCCATAGAGCTGCTATTTCTCCTCTTTTCATTACTTCAAATTGAAAGTGCTTAAGACAATGTGTTTGGTATCAGACTTACAAGAAAACTGAAAAAAAAGGCATGGGGTGCATTGCTATGATTGTCTGTTGGGGCACCAAGGCCAGAGGAAAAGGGCAAATTCATGATCCCTTTTAATCTGTGGTACTAATTAAGGGATATATAGATCCCCCATTGACAAGTAACTAGGAGCACCTTAACACTGCTTTGCTTCAGGCTTAGTACAAAAGCCGCAGGCCACATAACTCCATGCCCTCTAACACCAGAGTGTATATCATTTGGTCATTTAACCCTTCAGAAAGGCCCACAGGATTTTAATCTCTCTTTCATAATCTTTAATTAGTCACCTCTCTCAGCACCTTCACAGTTTTCTTTCATGCCGTTTGAAACCAGGACACTCTGCAGATACTGGAGAACAGATTAAACCAAACATTTAGTCAGTAGCAGTCCACAGCCAGTATAAAAAGCTTTTAAGGCACAGTTTCTGCTCGCTTACACTGGTGGAAAACTACAGGAAGTCTAAAGATCTCAGTGTCAAACCTTCCTCCATATTCAAGAATGCTGAGGCTGTAAAGCACAATTCAGTCCTTATAATTCCTTTAAACCAAACATTGACATAACCAATACAGAAATGCTTAACTGACGGACCGGCTAACAGATAATTTCTGTTCTATCAGATCCTTGTATTAGTTATCACCCTTAGTTAAGTTTAGAGTTGCTTTTTAAGCTTCTCTATTTAATCTAGTGGTTTTAAAATGCAAGTCTGCATTCTCAATTCATTGCTGCTTATTGAGCATTTTGGGCATAAAGAACAAGTGTTTCCTCCTTATTTTAGTTTAGGATAGGGAGCAAAAAAGCCTCATAGATTCACAATAGATATTCACAATGAGAATCTGAACAATCTACAAAGGCCGTTTTGCTCTTGAGTTTCCTCATTCTTATAATGGTGTTGAAAGTTTGACCTTACATGCCTGGGATACTGTGTATAAACCAACTGGTGTCTGGGAGGGGGGTTGAAGAGGAAAAATATTTTCCAAATGCTAAACATAATGATTCATGAATATTAATTCTCTGAGCAGCACATCTATGACATCTCTTTAAGTAACACCCTGTCTCTGAACACAGTAACAGGGGGCCTGAGTGGACACATTTCCTATAGAAAGGCTGTTTATTTATTTTTGTCAGGTAGATGTTTCAGTTTGCACTTCAAATAGATATAAGTCACAGTTCTGACTGACTGGGGCAAAACCTGCCAGTGTCAGTGGCATACCTGAGAAAGAAGTCCTCTCTTTCATAGGAAAAGGACAAGTCTACTGAGGAGGCAGCATGTTCTTCACAGTGCCAAGGATCTGGATAACTGCGAAAGACTTCCTTTTCATTTTTCATTTTCACTTTTCTTAAAAACTGAAACAAAAGAAGAAACTTTTCCAATGCTTTAATTTTTTTCTTCTAATAGAACTGGTATTTTTTATTAAAAATGCTTTTTGACAGCACCGTATCTTTCAGTTGGAAAGCTTTCCACATGGAAAATGCCAGACAACAAATGTTGTAAGGGTATCTTTCACATAATATACAGGGCAATGTCATGAGTAACAGTAGTGGGAGCTCAGTTTTCTAACGACTGTATTCAAGTTGCTGTAGACCCTAAAAGGACTTGAACTGAAAAATATGACAGTAGGTTCTGGTTCTGTGCCCTCATGCAAGACATTTCCACAACTTCCTTCTCAGAAAGCCTGTAGAGTCACTGAAGAGCTTCCCACTGATATTGGTAGTATCTGGATGAGATTCTGAGCATCATTCATTTCTGAAGAGGTTGTCATTTTTAAAGTAATTAATTTCCAAAATGAATGGATTTACATGTAATTTCCCTCTTTTTTGCCCTCTTCTTAAAACTTATGCACCTATATGTTTTTATTTCCTACCAGAATCACCGCAGCAGATTAGACTCTATTTGCCTTCTACTGTAGCTGGCATTTGAACAAACCCCATCTAAATTCCTTTCTTACTTTAATAGTGGCTTTGGCAATTAGATTTATAGGCCATCTTTGTTCTGGCATTTAAAGTCCCTTAATATGAATAAAATAGAACTTCTTAGGAGCAAATCTCCCTTCCTTACTTCTCCTTTATCATTCAATAACCTTAATGACATAATGCAGAAATGCTTATCTGAAAAGTAACATTTCATTCTGCAGAAACTAAGTAAAACACAGGTAGTGAGAAAGCAATTTAATTACAGAGAAGTCAACACACTTTTAGTGCTGTGCTTAAAAACTCGTGGTGTCTTCATTTTTCATGCACATATTTATACGTACTGTAGGCTATACATTATTCTAATTATTCTGTTTACTACAAACACTGCCTGTGCATCACATTGGATTCTCCAATGACTAAGCTTAGGAAGCAAGAACTTAAATTTACCTGTTAAAATTTTCAGAGAGGCTAAAGATATTTTCAATTTATCTTTATGAACAAATAGGTTTTCAATTTCTCTCTCCCCTCCCCTCAACATCCTTCTAACAGTATCTCTATCTTACCATCTGTCATCCTCATTCTAAACTCTTCATATCTAGCAGTCTGTCTTGCTGGCCTAAACCCTCCAAGCCTCCTCCCCAGCTTTCCTAATGTTGCGGCCCTTTAGCACCAGCCTTCTTCATGCTTGGTCCTTTTTGCCTTTCTTCAACCTCCATGATTTAAAAGTCTATTTCTAAATGGAAGTGCCATGTTAGTGTAATCATTGGTTTAATCCTTTTAAGAGTCTGTGATTTCTTCACTGGATAGGTATTGAACATCTCCTTGAAAAAGTGGGATTTTTAGATCCACTTTCACTCTCTAATCTATAGCTGTTAAAGACATTTGCTCTTTGCTTTTTAGCCTCATGCTTTTTTCGGTCCAGAAATTGATGGAGTTGGCCTATTCTATTTTTACTTCTCTTGAGCATTGACTTTTTCTGGTAATGTCAGCTCTCCTCACTATAACAGAAGGTTGCATATTCCTGTTTCCCAGGTAAAGCCTAATCCTTCCCTTTTTGTTCTGCCCAGACAACCAGATTTTTTAGCCAAAGTCAACCCATGTAGTTCCATTGAAGGGGAGTCTGTGCACTGGGAAGATGTCTACATCACTACTGGCAAGAGGAATTTGGGCAAAACTGAGGAAGCAGTATCATATAGAACCTCTTTTAGGTGTTTTAGTACTCAAGCAAAGCATTCACTTGCTGAAATGCTTGTGACAGGAAGTGAGGTGCTGAGACTGACTTTCAGGGGTCATTTTTGTCTCAACTATGTTTATTGGGTTTTTGGACTCACCTTCAATGAACACCCGAAGTGCACAATATTTATGTAATACTGGTACTTAGAGAATGTGATATTAAGATAAAATATTCACATTACCCCAAGCAAAACCTAAGCTGCATACCTAATCACAGTATATACAATACCAGATGATTTGTCAAATCACTGGTTTAGAAGCAGAACTTGAACCCTGTGCTTACTGTAATCCAACCCACATTGTGTGGTTGTACTGACATTAAATTCTGGTCTAAACAACCAGAACATTTATTTCAGTGGAGCATTTGCATAACACGATATTACACCCAGTAAATAACAGCAGTACCTCATGATGTAGAGCTAACTCGCTTCGCCGGAAAAACTTCTTTGTTGAGAGGGGCAGGTGCAGTTTTCTGCCAGGGCTGTGGGCTGCGACGGTTTACTAAAGTATTAGACAAATCCCAAAGTCAGAGCAAGACTAATCCATTTAGTAACAGCCACCTGGAATGTTGGTATATTTATGTTGATGAAGTTGTTTCAGCTCTGTTACCCCCCAGTTTCATTCTCTGTTTAATATTAGTGAGCACCTAGTGAATCACATGAGCCACCTAAAGCCCTATAAAAACTTGCTTGCCAGTGTAACCTAATGATGTCTTTGTCCACTGTTATGAATTCAAAGACTTTAACAATAAGTTTGCTCCAATACAGGTCCTTGAGACTAAAATAGATTAGTAGCATATAATTAATCAATCTTTTATAGATCTAGTTTCAGATAGTCACAACAAGATATTTACAGATAGCAAAAAACAAAATATGCTGAAAATAACATCGGCATGTCTATTGGTGCTCATAGATATTTCAAACAAAATAGAAACATAAATTATTATGCCCAATGAGTTATCTGATAGCTAATTTTGGTTCAACTCCTCTAATAAATCATAAGGACTTTGCTGGATAATTTTGGTAAGGCGAATGATTTATTGGCATGACATAGTCCTTCCATGACATTTGCTAACACACTTCTCTGTCAAACTGTGAAGTTAAGTGTTTTCATTGTTGAGCTAAAGAGGCTTAATGTTAAAAACTTATGGAAATGGCTTTAATACTGAGATTTACTTCTAGAATACTTTTGAAACGCAATATCCTGAGGTATTTTATAAAAAAGCTAGACTCCCTTTTCAAGAGCTTTGCTGAGTTTTTATCTGTATTCATAGTCCAGAATGTGCCTTTATAAATAATTAATCAATCAGTATCTGCTATGCTCACAGAACAGTTATACCTCAAAACTGACTGTTTTTAAAGTTCTGCACTTCTGAAGTGGCTGAAAACTTGCTTCTAGCTTCTATCAGAGGAGGATAAATCACATTGCATCAATCCACCTCACAGTCTTCAGGCCTGCATGTGTAGTTACATACATAAATAGTGGAATCATTTTGTTAGCTGGTACTTAAATGAAAGTGTCAATTTAAAAGGTGTACTTTTAAGCTGTGTATATTACTTGCAGAAGTATAAATATAAATATCAGGGAAATGGGTTGAGTATTTCAGATTAATTTCAATTTGAGGGACCTTATGTTATGATTTCAAGCTGTTCTTCCCCAGCCTTTGGCACACAGGGGGCAACACAGTATTATCCATGTGTAACTGTTGGCACTGTGCTTGGCAGGGAGGCTATTCATATACTCAACCCTTTACTGAAGGACCATCATGCCCAAGGTGAGCACTCATCACACGTCTGCTTTGCCCTGACCCATTTGCCATTGATGTAATGCAGCTGAAGTTAGCAAAGCACATCTATCTATATTACCATGAGCCAACAAACAGTAATAAAATGTCCTGTATCAAATCTCACCTCTTTCAAATCTGTTTTTGATGCCTTTTCAGCTTCATACATTCGTTTAGCATTCTGTCTTTACACTCCAAGTGAAGTTAAACATCCTCTAAAACACAGATGGTTATTACAGTCTGTTGTGAAGAAAAGAAAAAAAAAAAAAGAAAAGGAAAGAAACACAAAAGAAAGGAAAATCAAGTGGAAACCCTGAATGTGTTTTATTAGCTGATACACTAGAAAACAGCACTGCTTTTGGATAGGCCATCTATCCTAAATATGTAAAACACAGAAGAAAGCCATGTTTGCACTAATTTATCTTCAAAACTGCTGTAAATGTTTGTGTAACAGTGTATACAGCAAGCAGGTACCAAAGATGGCACAAGACCCTCAGCTTTTAGCTCTGCAATGAGCTTTCTCTCATCAAGATTCTGTGCCTAAACCAATCTTGAAAAGGTTTTCTGGGAAGGTAACAAAACCTGAAAAAACAAAGCAGCCAGCAGCTAGTTTATTGCCATTTAACCCACAATTATGCAGTTTTCTTAAACAAGGTTTTGTCACCTTTCAATGGTCTTCCAGCGCATTCCTAACATACCATCATCACTGATTCAAAATTTTCTACCTGTTTTTGCAAAATTCATGTTGTTCCTTTTCAAGCCAACACTAGCATGGCATTGACCTGGTTATAAGATGTACTACGTCCTCGTGATCCATAAAACGTCATTTGTCTAGAATCTTTAATATGGAATATTTAAATGGAAGCCTAAGATTTTTGATAGATGTTTGATAGACTGAAGACTCTGTGATTAGTTTTCCATAAATAAGGAAAAAAAAAAAGATTCCTTTTTTAACTGTTTATGTAATACAGATAAGATTGAGAAAGTAAAGCTAGCCAGCATGCAGTTCTCTTTCTCTTTCTTTTTGTTACCTACCAAAGCCTTGTTCTGGGTTACATTAGCCTTGTTCTGGGTTACATTAGGAACTTATCTAATACTTAGATTTGGTTCACATTTACTTTATATAACCTTGCCACTTCTCTACTGTTCATTATTGTGCAAAAATCTTGCTTTGACAGTGAACACAGGGAATCCTGTTTTAAATGGTCTCACTTTCAAAAAACCTGCTATTTTAATCACTTACTCGGCAACAGCTAATACACAAATATGGAATTTATATAGGCAAGTGCACTGAAACTAAAACTACTGCATAGGCATTCCACATTTCTTATAGTTATGCCCCTCATTTTGTGAGTTAGTCACATATTTAATGGCAGCAGGGATCTCTTCAGAATTGGCTTTGCTTATTTTGCTTTGTGCAAGATACTGCATAATCATTATTCAGGGTTGTAAATAATTCCTAATTACATCTCAAGGGGTCCATTTTTCCTGCCTAATTCTTGAAGAAACTGGTCTCTTCTGTTTATATAAGCTCTGGCTGTATATTTAAACTGTGATGGTAAAAACATTTACCTGAGCAGGAACACCTCGTAGCACAACTGTTCCTATTTTTGCATGGCTCACCTGCACAAGAATACAGGTAATGAAGGTGTGGGTATGAGGACTTCTATCCTTTACAAAAAGAAAGGAGTCTAAAAATGGTTTTCCCTTCAGCATGTGATAGTCACAACCAAGAACATGTGGTTAATGAACAAAAGCCTTTTACTTTTTTCCTTTATCTCAGGCTGTCACTGTTTTCATGTTTATTTGCCAGATGCATCCCAGCTGCTAATTAAGCTTGAACAAATTAAGGTGAATTGAATTTTGCCTGAGCATCTGCTGTTCTCCTATTAACATGGCAGGCAATGAAAGGAAGATGATGCTACATCTTTAAAAGGCAATTTATACTTAGAATTACTTCTTGCAATACACTAATACAGTTTTTTCTTATAACAAATTCTGTGTAAGTAACAATAAAATGTGTTGTTGAATATGCCAGTGAGTCAACCTGTGTGATAATTCTAGCAGTTTTCTTGGCAGATTCTTATAATGTGGAATATTAGGACTAAAGTTTCAAATGATATTCAAAGATGAAGAGCAAGCCAGGTATCTAACAATCTGCAAGCTGAATGACTTGGTCAGGAATGATGAAGGTGTAAATTCAATTCCTCTGGTTTTGGCAAATTTCCTAGCGAACAGAAAATACAAGGTACTGCTGGCCTACCACAGTTCTGTGAGCCTTCTTTCCTAGAGAAAGGAAATGGCTTTTGCAGCGTGTATATCCTAACAGTCCCCAGTCAAAACAGTGTGAACCTTAAAAGGAGAAATAGAACAAGATATTTGACTAGGTTTACCTGTGCCAAATACACAGTTACTCTTTAAGGAGCTTAAGAGCCTTGGTTCCTGTAAAACTGCAGTTAATATAATATTAAAAAAGACACAATATTAAAAATAGTTATGAAAGGGAAGCAAAAAGTAAGTCATTTTGATTCTGAAGACACTTTTAGGTTATTTTAGATGCAAAGAAAATCTCTTCATAAAAGAAATATAAAAATGATTAAAACTCTGTGCCTTGAGAAGGTGCAGAGCTTGCTTTTACACAATTTTCAGTAAGTCTTTAAAGTGATAAAATCTTGAATATTAGATGTGCATTCCTTAGGGCTTTCATTTCATTTTTATACTGAAAAAAAAGCTAATACAAGTTCTTAGTAATCAGAAATGGTGATAATTGCAGCTACTAAAATTCTCTGTAAAAAGTTTGTGCTGTCTTACAGAAAAGTAAGTGAAAATTAACCAAAGTTGATAAATCTACTTACTGCACAAGAGATAGTTAGAAAGTGAAGTTTATAAATGTAAATGTCTTCTTCCATAAAGAAGTTAGCAGTGTAGTTCCTCAGCTGTAACCATGATATATTTAAGTTCTGAAAGTGGTGTATTGTGTCAATCAAAACTAAAGACGCACAATGGCAAAACTGCTGAAATAATGTTTCTAGCTATATGACTTCCCATAGAGATATGCTGTTGAAGGAAAATCTTAAAGACTTTGCATCCAATAATGAATGTTGTTTTGCTTAATGACAAATGAGAGCCATAGCAGCATTTCCTGACTAAAGATGATTAAGTATTAATGCCCATTGAGCTAAAGAACAAAACAAGAGCTATTGATCTAAAATTGGACAAATGTATTTGTTTTATTAAGCTTAACTGAATTTTGCCAGTTCATAATGGTAAACTCAGCACCTTGAGAAGAGTAGTTAATGATAGGACTCTGGAGATCTTAATGATGCTTGGCTTGTAGTGAGCATTACCTGAAACACATCTAAATTAGTCTTCATCACTAAATTCTGTCTATGCAAGTAAACCAGGGAAATGGCTGTAATATGCACAGTGGGAGGATTTTAAATATAGACTGCAGGACTTAAATATTTCACTTGGAAATCACTGGAATAAAATCTGAAGATTTCATCAAATCTGAATCCTCCATTTCTTTCACCAGATAAAATATATTAAACATCCAATTGTTTTTCCTCTTCTTTGAGCATATTCTGAATTGAAATAAGCATGAAAAGAGAATATCAAGTGGAAAATTATTCCCATTTTTTATCAAGTCAGGGCTCATAAATTATTTTTTATAATTTATTTTAAAAGTGTATCTGGAACAAATCTAACCCTCTTCAACTAAGCCATGCAACATTCCTGAAGAAACCTTCAGGGTCCTTTCTTGGGATTATTTGTGCTGAACCACACCAATGACAAAGCCAAGAGCAGCAAGACATTAGTGTGACAATCACAAGACAAACAACAGTACAGAATTCAGAGAACTAGTTGCAAATGAGCAACACAGAATGCATTTTGGATGTTAAATTTCAATTTTTAAGCTATTCATTAATTTATGAATAATTCATAATTCGCATTTCATAACTATGATGAATAATAATTACACATAAAATGGAAAGTGCAGGAAAAGATATAACAATTGATATTGAAGAGATAACAATTCATATTGAGTTGATGAGACATGAGAAATATTCAACATCTTCCTTATTGAGCAGCTAATCTCTAAATTATAACTTTTTAATGACTTTCTCAAAAACAAAGCACATTTTCTTCTTACACTTCAATGTTTTGATAAGAAAACATGGACTTTTCATACCTGCCTTCTTCACAGACCAGTCCTGCTTAAAAGAAAGTGTCATTTGTGTGTGAAATCAAAGCTGGAAAAGAAAGAATTTGAATTCACAATAGAATAAAAGACATTGTTACTGAGGAAGCTTTATTGTCAGATGAAAGAAAGAAGACAGGACCATGTAGGAAAGAAAAAACCTTGCGCAGCTAAAGATATCTATATATTTATTTATGCATGTATGGAATGGTATCAGGGCAAAGATACCTAGAACATCTGTATGATGGAGTTCTACAAAGAAATCTTAACGAGACTTCAATAAATGAAGAATAATTTGCCATACACATTTTAAGAGTGATAGAATATAAAAGGGAATGTCTTACTCCTCTACCAAGGTAAAGCTAGATTGAAGCTGTGCTTAATTTGCCTAACTTGTTCTAACAGTCTGCAGTAATGCAGGTTTCACCACCTCAACCAATTCCAGGGCTTATCCACCCTTATCATAAACCTAACTAAAGTTTTACTCTTCACTGAAATTTATACTAGTATTTTCTTATTTTTCTACTCTAAACACAGAGAATAGCTTAGAGTGATCCTTTGGGAGCATTTAGAAAGGAGGCTTCAGAGGGAGCCCACCTGAAATAAAAAGTTTGGGGAAAAAAATTTGTAGAAAATTATACCAAAAGCAAAAACTGGTGACTCCAGGGAATTAATTTAGTAACAGGGAATTCAGCCAGGCTCAAGCATTTCTGTGCATGCCTTTTTGATTGCAGGTAAAGATGGGGTCTTCAGAGCTATGAAAATATCTTGGATGCCTTCAGGCAGAGTCTCAGAGAAAAGATCTGTACATAACTGCAGTCCATATGAATGACAAAGTGGCAGTTATTTCCTACCACTTGGTATATATATCATGACAAGCTCAAGAAAGGACACAACATAGAACTGAAGAATTAAAGATGTTAATTTAAGCAGAGCAAACTTCAGAATAATTTGTGAAGTGCTGAAAGAAATTGAACAGGATACAGAGAGAGAGATGGAGATGAGGAAGTCAGAAACTAAATGCAAGCGTTCACAGATAATTTACCTCCAAGAGTTATATACGTCATCTCAGAAAATATATATAAGGGGTTAACTATGACATCCAAAAAAGACTACCTATGGAGTTAAAAAGGGCAGCCAATATGGATGACTAGAGACATGCAGAAAGTAATCCTGGGAAAGAAGTACGCAAGATCCCTTGACATATGCTATCTTTCATGCCAATTACAACAGGCTTGTGGCCTCTCTGGCTTTCCCTGTAGCAATTCATTTGAAAATAAAGATACAGCTCTTTATTGTTGTTTCTCAATGGCCTTATTTGTATCTTACTCTTAAATTCTCTGTCAGTTTTGATCAAGTGTATTTAGCAGTTCAAACCTTGTATCCAGCTGCTTTACTCTTTTTGCCTAGGTTTAATGTCCTACAAAATGAGCAAATACAATAAGTAATGTGAAGTGAGGTAATGTTAAGACCAGCCCTAACTTAAAGGAACAAAACAACACTTATTCTGCCATTATTTTTTTATTCCAATACTGTGAAAATGTATTTGGCCTTATGCACTCGATGTCTGAGTCTGTCACTGATTCACTCATGACTGTGAAGCAACTACTTACAGTCACCTATAAAACAGAAAAATAATGCTCCTTAACATCTTTTGAAGCCTAGTATAATTTTGTAAAGGATTTTGATACCCTTCGATGAAGGATAGCATATTGAGGTGATGAATGACTGCTAAATATCACCACTGATTCCAAGACTCTAGGCAGCTCTTTATTCACATCAGTCATATTCACAGCAATGGAATTTTAATGTGTCCACTTCTTGGTTAACTCCAGAGAAAGTCTACTTGGCACTACCGCTGCCACTATGTTGAAGAACTTGGCCAGAGTCCCTTCATCACTTGTGGCAGCTGAACTGGCAAGGTTGTAACTCCTTTGGCAAACCCTGATTATGCTACTAAATGAAGGACCAGCATGAACGGCCCAAACTTTCTCCCGGCGGCTTCACACGGAGCCCAGTTGTCAAATATTGTAATTTCTGGAGCTATCAATCTTTGCTTGACAAAAGACACAAAAAGCATCTAAAGAGGGAAAAAAATCATTTGATTGGCTCTCCTTCTAATTTATGGCCTGTCAGATTGTACTTGAGGGTAAGTAAAGGCAGTAAGAAGCAGGCCTGTCTTTCCTTCCACTTTTACATTGCATTCCACAACTGCTATTTAATTTTGTTAACCTGAGAACTCTTTTCTCCTTACTTTCCCTAAAGGCTGGGCCCTAAGTAATGTTGTGTTTGTTTTTCCTTGAAACTGGCCTTAAGTGTAGTCAAAGCTGCAGTTAAGTCTGAGGAATATGTACGTGGCTTTTATTCATCACCACCATTGCCAAGGACTTCTTTGAAGTGGTTTAATTAGGCCTAAAGGCATTTTTTTCAATACCATCTGTATTGCTCAGATCTAAAGAGTTAATACCAATATGCTCCATCTCAGGAGTTTCCTAACCTGATGCAAGCTACTGGTCATAACTGTATATCAAACAGATTTTAAAATGGCTGCTGTGACAGAAGTGTCAGTGAGGAGGAGTATTAGTTATAAACATGATTTCCCATAGGCATCCTAGAATGATAGATATTCTATTGTTACCTTGTTTCTGCTTTTAAACATGAATTTTGCAGATGAGTATAAAAACAAAGGAGGCATAGCATTCATGGAGCAATTTGCTTTGTGGCTTTGTGGGTAAAATTGTTAATTGAGGGCTTTATAAATAGGTTAATGTAGAAAAATGAAGGTGTGTGACTCTTGCTACTTAACTAATAATATCTTGGAAAACAATTAAGCGGTGATGTCCAAGTCATATAATCAGCTACATTTTGTTTTACCATTCAGTAAATAAAATGTTATTGATTTCTATGTTAGTAAACAACTGAAAGCCAATAACAATCAAAAATATATATGAGCATGAATAGGAATTTTACTTAGACATGAGAAGATTTTATTTCATTTTTTTCTAGTTAAATTTTAACGTATCTGTGAATATGTCAAGATGACAGAATCTCATTTAAAAGCTGTGAAGACAGCTGACAGATAGTGCATTAAAAATTAGATTTTGAATTCAAAGAATGAAAGCTTTAAATCACTACAGGCATGTCTTTAGGACAAGATTGATACCAGATGCTATTTAGTACATGTTATTAGCAAACCATTCAAGCCTTGAAGGGACCTTGTCACTACATAACTTCTGTCTATGTAAATAAGATTGAAGCAAGGATTTATATTGCTAGCGATATTGAGCATCCTGTACATTAAAGAAACAGGACAGAAAGTACTGCTCACGTTAAGAAAAGTACTAGAGAATACTAAAATCTATGACTTTCTCCTGACTTTGCTTACACACATAAACCACTCAACAGTGCCACACAAAATCTATCTGATGAAAGCACTGGCTTGCAGAACAAGAACAAACACAACTGTCTCTGTGCTAAGAAAAAAGTATTGCGTAAACCAAATATTGTTGTATTATTACAAAGCAGCTTACATTAATGCAGATTAAGCTTTAAACTGAAAATATATACATACTGCAGAACCTTTAAAAATCCCTTTTTTCTCACTGTGTTTCAAAGGTCTTCCTGTTCTTGTTATGTTATTCACTAATAAGCAGCAACATTGTGGTTTTGAATACTTAGTGCTTTGGGGAATGCTGTGATAACAGTCTAAACAGCTGAATTCTGGTCTTCCCTGGCTTCTGGTCCATAATCTCCACTGACATATTCATTCAATGTTAACTTGACACTTCTGTCTTTTCCTGTGGTCTCCCTAATTTACCAAAACCAGTTCTCCCTCGCTGTCTAACTTAGTCATTACATATATTCTTATACACAAGTCATTTCAAAGGGATTGCATGTCTTAATAAAGGACAATAATATTTTATACCAATTCTACAAATATTTTCTCAGATTCACAATTTTTAAGACTGAAGAAACAACTAGGAGATCCGTCTGACCTTCTGTCTCAACAGTTCTGGTTGAACTAAGAACATTTTCAGAAATATTCAGTCTGGATTTTAAGACTTAGTGAAAGAGAACACAGCATATCACTACAGAAATTTCTGAACACAGTTATCCATCATATGGCTGTTTTTGTTTTCTTGGCTTGATTTATCTGACATAAAATTTAGAGCACTAAATAAATAACTATATACATTAAAACTTGAGGAATTCTGGTCATCACATTTGACAGTAGAATTTTGATGGGTTGGGATTTGATCTTTAAGGCCCTATGTGATTTTTTTTTTTTTGGTCTCAGATATTGCTTTCCTTGTGGTGTCCTACAGCCATGGTAACTACAGCAAAACACCTGAGCTGCAATCCCATTTCTACAAGATGAAATGGTAGCTGGCAGCTCATTCTCTGTATGAGAAAATTCTGTAACTTACTTGTCCACAAAAATCCTGTTATTCATCTTCATTCACTATCAGGATGCCTTACTGGGGTTGTTTGTATTCTCTAAGTAGAATTGCGACAGGAAAATGATGCATTTTGGACCATGAAACTGATGGAAATCTATGAAAACACATATTATGACTCCAGGCTATACTGCCTTTTCCAGATGACTTTTCACACGGCAATTCTCAATCAGTAATCAAGATGAGATACACCAAAGTCATCCTGACTGAACAAGGGGGAGCCTGTTTTGGCAAGAGCAGCAACAGAAAGACATGGATCATCTGCAGGATTTTTTCATTTCATGGCCAGGCTCAAGGGTCCAATCTTGATTTCTGACGGAAGGATTAGAAGGAATTCTGCAAACAGATCCTCACTGACACTTACTCCTCCAAGCTCCACATGCTTTTTAATGAGGTTATCTGGCCTATGTTAATTATTGCTGGAAATATTCAACATTTATCTGCCTCTCCACATGACAAATAAGGATACTGTTGTTTCATTGAAACTCAAAACTGCCAGAAACTCTGCATGCTACCTCTTTGATGAGTCCAGCCCTGAGACTTTACTTTAACATGATGCCTACAATCTGGATTTGGTGCAATTCCATGTCTCCCTTTTAAAATTATTATTACTATTATTTTATTTCAGCCTCCTACTGATCTGTCAATTGGGAATTACAATGTTACTGGATTTACACACATTATTGAAATACAGGGATTTATTCAGTGCTGTGTTAGAAAAGGTGTCAAAACACATGAAACTAACTTTCTGCTGTAGATGTGCATATACATGATGTGTCATTTTCTGGTTGCTTTTTAAACTAATCACCTTCTCTTCATAAGTCTATTCATTGTAACATCATCCCCTAATGTGAATATTACAGTTTCGTCCCAGGCTTTGCTGAAATCTGTATAAATGCCCTTGATTTGAACAACATACAGCAGATTTAAATTCAGCAATAAATTTCAAATGGCAGAATTAGCACTTCAAGTTCTTGTGAATTACTGAGATTGCAAAGCACAACTGTATTTGATTAGTCAGCCCACAGGTCATATTCTTAGAGATTGTTGGCAACCGCATTGAAGGGTGTCGTGGTTTAAGCCTAGCCAAAAACTCGGAACCACTCTCCTCCTTCTTCCTCTCCCTGGCCTTCCAGAGGGATGGGAAGGAGAATCAAAAGAATGTAACTCCCATGGGTTGAGATAAGAACAGTCCAGTAACTAAGGGATAACACAAACCACTGCTGCTACCACCAGTAATAGCAATGATAATAATGATAAGAGAATACAACCACTCGTCACCCACCAACTGATACCCAGCCCTGCCCAAGCTGTGATATAACCCTTCCGGGTAACTACCCCCAGTTTATATACTGGGCATGATATACTGTGGTATGGAATACCCCTTTGGCTAGTTTTGGACAGGGGCCGTGTCTCTGCTTCCTCGTGGCTTCCTGTGCTCCTCCTCGCTGGCAGAGCATGAGATTGAAATTGAAATTACCTTGATCAAACATTACTTAGCTACAGCAAAAACCATCAATATTATCAGCGTTGTTCTGAAGCTAGAGTTGAAAACACAGCACTGCACCAGCTACTAAGAAGGAAAAAATGACTGCTACAGCTGAACCTAGGGCAAGGGGGTTTCCAAGTTTTCCTGTTCTGTTCATTTTCCAAGTATTAGAAATAATTTAGCTGTACTTTAACATAGAAAGAGAGCTTTGGTTTGATTTTTAGGACTGTTATAAAACTAAGATGATCTTTCTAGGATCTTTGTGTTCTATAAAACATTAACCTCTGAATGTTCATGCAGAAGTGCTTACTCTGCCCTGCTGTAGTTATGAAATAGCTATATGGTTGTATGTCTGTTTTAAAAAACCCTGAGAGTATTCTTTAGTATTTTCCAGCTGCTAGCAGGACCATGCTAGCGTAAAGTGGCTTCTGTACACATTGGCTTAATAAGAACCTGACAATTTATACCATTTTGAGGATTTCTGATCAGTACACAGATGAATTACTGTTGCAGCCAACAATGAATTTAAAGCATCAACTTAAAGCTCACGAGCTTATCTCATATGATTCATGCAAAAAATTTGAAGCAGCAGTGAAACGAAAATATATAAACCCAGACATCCTCCCTTCATTGACTGTTATTAAGCAGAGATTTGCAACCAAAGCCCAATCACGTTAAGGTTGAATGCACTTTTGAAATAACAAATACTCCAGCCATTAAATGGTATGTTTTACAACATATTGAAAGATTACTCTAACATGCTGGTAATATATATTTCACCAAAAAATAATAAATTCCTTTTTGACAGAAAAAGCAAATTCCAACCTGCTGAAATGGAAGTATGATCTTTGAATACTGTGATATTGTGTTTAGTGATGGCAGGTTCCTTGATAAGATAGTATGGTCATTACTATTTTCTATAAAGCAATAAGAATCTCAGTGCCTGTGAAACTTTAAAAATAAAGTTGAATCTAAATTACGTAACATCACCTTGAAATTGGCACGCAGCTTTTTCTATGTGAGAGGGGACAATTAAATCAGGGATAATGGAAGGAATAGACTAATCCAAGCACAAATCACTAGAGAAATTACTGAAGAAATGTAGCATACTAAAACAGGTGAGAATGAACAAATAAATATTATAACTTCAATTAAAAATAGAGTATTTAATGGACTGGAAAAGGATGTGGGAATTAACATTGGCTGATATATTTCAAACCACTGAAATAAATCCATAATATCTGTTTGTGTTGTTATATTTTAATGTCTGTGCCTGCCTGGAAGTCATCTAGGAAACAACAAAAAAAGAGATATGTGTCAGTATGACTAAAATAGTGCTATTTTCTGCAACGAAAATCTAATTGGAACCATTCTGTGCAGCCACACGTCAGGAAGAGCACTTATGCTTTTAGAACAATAATACTGGTTAAAAATCATGCTGATCGTGGGAACAAAGCTGTTACACTATGGACTTTTCACATGGGGAGGAATAAAGAGGCTCAGAAAAATTCACATGTTCCTTCAGCAAATGTTGCAGCTCAAAATGGAGGTGCTGGAAAGAACTGCTAAAGAACCCAAATGAAGTTGTGAGGGGTCTTCATTAACACAAAGGACCCTGTGCATGGGCCTGCTGTTTGTAGAAGATGGCTGCAGTGTGCATTGGAGTGATCTGGCTTTCTGAGCTAGCAGTTCTTTTCTTGAAATTATTTCAACAACAAAATCTCTTTTCATCTAAACAAAAACATCCATGGAAACATTTGACTAGCAAGGGGATTTGATTCTGTATCAAATTTATAGAAAATATTCACTGTTGAATATCAGGCACTGGAATGCTGCCTCACAGGTGGAGAAGCAATGACAGTATTTATTTTATATCATTTACTGAGATTGCTAAAACATTCCCTATGTGCACATCTCATGCACTGGGTGCCTTTTCCACTGTTTAAAGTGAAAACACAGCAATACAAGAGATATGACTATAGTTCCTGTCTTTAGGGTATCATCGAACGATGTTAATTTCCTCTCCCCCTGAGAATATATTACTGAGGCCAGTGGAGAGAAATAACAAATGCTGAGTTGTTGAATTACAACATGTGAACCTAAATTCCATATTTTAAATGCATTTTGTAGCTTTCTAGTCTGCTGGTGTTTGATGGTTACAAATACTTCTTTTGTTTAAGACAGTCAGATTTACAGTATTCTTTCTGAGGGTTTCATAAACTGGTGGAATAGCCACAAATCTGTTTTTCAGTGCCTCCGTGTGTTGTGCATTGCTGATAATTTGAAGCTTTCTTTTTCTCATTTTTGAGCACCACATAGACCTTGCTGACTGGTAGTGAATGTTCAGGGTACAGAAGCATTCAGCATTTGTTTAACATGATGGAATGCAGTCTGTGGGTAATGAGGAATTTTGATATTACTTGAATACCACTGCCTCTTCATTAAGGCACCTGATAATATGAGAAGAACAAGCCCATTCAAAAATTAAAAAAAACACATTCAAGAAGATATCATTTAGAACCACATTTTGCTCTGGTTGTCTACTTTTGTAAAAAGGAAAAAACAAATTGTCACCTCTCACCAAGGCAAGACTTTGTAGCACACCAGGTTTCCTTAGATTAATGTTATATTTGCACTGATTAACAAGCCTGGAAAATATATGTTGCCTTGCATGTTCAGCACACTTCACTTTTTTACTGCTAAGTATCCTTTTTTCCTCCCTTTTTCTTTTACGACTTGCCTGCTGAAGATAAACAATGTCTTCTTGTGCTGCTTTTTGGTATTTTAACTGATCTTGAAAAAAAGCAGCAGTTGAGTGAAACTTAAATATTCGCTTTCCAAAGCTTGACCAAATTACGTTGCACATTCAATTTCTTCTGCCTTCCAAAATAAGCAAATTGAACGTGATGTATTGGGAGAGGAATAAGCTCAGCACTTCTATAAAGTTCAATATTTTTCTGTTACCAACCACCAGCTTGTTAATTAGAGAATGATTGAACCTTATGGACTAGAGCAGTGCAGAGAAGCTCAGCTATTTGTACAGGACCTGGTCTGGAATTAAAATTGCAGCAGGGGAAAAGGAACTAAAAGGAAAGGACATATTTCATAATTACATTTATATACGCATACATACATATATACACAAACACATACATGCATATATTCTTGGAAAAGCCACAGAACCAGATTTTGGTTCGATTTTGTAGGAAGGAGAGTCATAGAATCAGAGAATACCTTGAGGAAAGAATCTCAAGGATCATCTGGTCCAATTTTCCTTTGGCAAAGCATGACTTAGACTAAATGGCCCAACACCCTGTCCTGCTGCATCTTAGAAGTGTCCAACAATGGGGAATACACTTCTTCCCTGGGGAGGCTATTCCAAAGGCTTTTCTTTTTGTGTAAACTTTTCCTGTTGTGTCCAACTGGAATCTCCCCAGCAGTAACTTGTGCCTATTAGCTCTCATCTTTTCCAAGCGACTCCTTGTAAAAAGGCAGTCTCCATCTTCTTTGTAGCCACTCTTTAAATACTGGGACATGGTGATAAGGTCTTACCTAATCTTTCTTTTCTGTAGTCTGAGCAACCCCAGTTCCTCAGCCCTTCCTTATGCAGCTTCCCAGTCCTTTGATCATCTTTGTGGCTCTTCTCTGGACCCTCTCCAGCCTGTCCATATCTTTTTTGTATAACAGGGACCAAAACTAAGCACAGTATTACAGGTGTAGCCTGGCAAGTCCTGAGTAGAGTTGGAGCTCATGAGAGTTTCATTTTTAAGTTCATTGTTGACAGCAAAGTTGCAGAATGTTTTTTATGGCATTGTGCTTGGGAGTCCAGACACCTTTCAACAAACAGCATGACATCTTTGTTCAAACTGAATTTCAGCTTGCGTGAGTGGAATACGACTGCTCAAACAACCATCTGAAATTTCAGCACCTATCCATAAATGCGGCCATATTTGAAAAGATATATTTAAAGGGTATTCTGCTCTGGATGTATCTGCCTACCTTAGGCACTTATTTGACCCCTATTACTGTACTATCAAAGCACCTCACAATCTTACTGGCTTTATCCTGACAAACCCCCTGTGAGGGTTTGCTATTATCTCTGCACTCACGCTGACACTTTATGTTTCAAGGAAGTGCAAAATCAAACTGATTCAAATGTAATACTTTCCCTTTGGCCTTGGAGGCCCAAGGCAGCTCTTTCTAAACATGGTTTCAATCATGCTTCACAGATTATATGAATTATTCAGGTCTGTAAATCTACATTTTGCAGAAGATTTTTCTCAGCTTTAAGATCAAGTTATAAAAAGTCATCATTTCTTTAAACTGCCTCTTAATGGTACAGTTTTGATAGAAATCAGATAGGAAGTATATATATTTTTAAATACATGGCAGTTTTACAATAAGGGGGAAAACTTGTTTTCTTGTGTTCCTTAGGGAAAAAAAATCTCCAGTTCAAAGAAGAACAATCTGTTATTATAATTGAAAAGGAAGGCCTAATTTGTACATCTGATGGTAAAAAGAAGGTTACACTCAGGATTTCCTATTCCCAGTTTTTCATACCTTTTTTATGGGTTAATCTTATCCAAAGTTTGAACAGACACTATATACAGTCCTTGGTAAACTTGAAAAGAATCTAATATTCTAGGACAGGAAAGAGAAAAGCAGAGCAGAGGAGAGACCTAATTAAAGGGTTAAATTCCAGTAAATGATACTTTCTGTTGCTTTGTTTTCCAAATAAACCATTATTTACAATTTTCTCTTTTATTGTTCTAGATGAAAAAGGAGGAAAGTATGAAATGATTTTGGTATCAGAGATGGGAATGTCGGGAGACACCAATACTTCCAAAAGGCATTGGAATGAGTGAAGGAGACGGCATGTGGTTTTTTTTTTTCATTGGATTGGTGCATTTTCAGTGACAAAAAGGGTAAAAAAATACTCAATGTGCAAAATGACAGAGAAGTTAAATGACAAATCAAGTGGAGAAGGCTCTAAATTTAAACCCTTCGACATTAACAATGGCTGCTGTATTATCGTTTTCAGGATGAAGATTGATGGACATCTTCCTCAAGGGAAGAAATGTCTTTGCCTGTCCCTGGCCTCCCCTTTGCTCTTACACATTGGTTCCCAGCTCCATGCTGTTCCCTCCTGTCAGCTAGGACAACTGTTGTGGGACTAAATGGATAATTGGATCAGGGACAGCAAGGCCAATAACAGCAATAATAATTATCATTATTATAGTTTCATATTTCACTTTACTACTCAGTTTCAAACTCCTTATGTGCACTCAAAAAAAGGGTTTAGTTAGCCAAGGGAGAAAAGACACCAAAATGGGCAGCTGGAGCTGCTTGTAGAGGGTCCTCAGGGCAGCTGTAGAGCAAGGAAGGAAGTATACCTTTCAACCATATGAGCCTGCCCAGAGACCAACTTGTGTACCAACAAGATAATGGGACTGTGAGACACCAGCAGCCCTGGAGGAGGCTTGAGCCTCTTCAGCTGGAAGTGGCATGATGTTACTGACAGCAGCACCATGGAGAATCTGTCACCTGGAAGATTATTTGACAGGGGAAGCATTTTTCAGGGGGAAACTGAAAGTATTTCCTATTCTGACCTGTCATCACCCCTAGGGGCTGCAGCTTGGATCTCAAGAATTGTATCAAATCATGACCTTGGTTCTGATAAACAGCTTCCAATGATTGGCTTAGACCCCAGTTTATTTGTAGCAATTGGCTAGCAAGTCATTTCAGCAGTCATTTTAAATAGCTTGGTTTGGAAACATCCTTTAACTGACGACTGAGCAACACAACCTGTCAGCTAACAATTCTACTTGCTGTTTGGCGTTCAGCTACTGGTAGAAAAGAAAGAAGAAAATAAACATTTCCTGAACATTTTTAGTAGTAAAAGCTGCTTTTAGGGATATCTCTGATTTACTGTCTCACTAAATAGAGACTGATGGGATAATTCTTTACCTGCAAAACTTGTAACAGGACATATGCTAATCAGGAACAAACACTGCTTCCTGTTACTTCTTACTACATAGGAGGAATAAGAATTGCTTATTGTCCAAAGTGTCTGCTCTCGCCAGTCAGTTTGTCACTTCCTATTTCACTGTGCTTTAGCTACAAAATGACCCAAGATATGATTTTTCCATGAGTGAATTTAGTTTGAATATATTGGAAGAAAAATACTGCAGGTACAATTCTGAGTAAATTAGTTAATAGTATGCCTGTTACTTCTAGCTCTGCTAATGTGCAATGTTGTTACCACTTATCCAGAAAGGCAATTAAAGTATAGTCACAAATGTGACTTATTTTTATGTAGTAACTTCATTATTAACCTGTCAATCCTGATTATTATTAAGCAAACTGTTCATTTCATCTGCTCATTGCTGCTCATGTACTCCATCACTGGTCACCGAAGGAACTGGGCTATTGCTGCTGCTCCCTGAGTGATCTGAAAGTTTTCAAATATGATACCATCCAATAATTGACACTAATTGTCAAATGAATTATATTGGATGTCACACAAATATTAGGATTTGGGAACATTTTCATATACATGCAGTATTTATCTAGGCACTCCTGAGTAACACAAGTATGTTAATCACAATAGGCTAAACACTGCCTTTTATTCATTCAGCAATTCATGTCAATTGTCTGGCATTTTGTTAATTCTGTTTCTTCAAAAATCCAGATAGTTCTGCTCTGTTCTTTGCATTGAAACCCTTGTATTGTAGTTTGATGGACACTCCATTTGGGATCCTCTTCGTTATTGCGCTGCAAAGTAATCACACAGTATATTTGAGTGACCTCCTTTTCAATTTAATTATTTTTCTGCTTCATTTTTAAAAGTTATTTTTTGCTTTACAAAAAGCAACTTTTTTTTTTTTTTTAATTAGTGAAGCATGAAATATGTATCCACCTTAATAAAACTGAAAAATTAAAATATTCTCTTTGGAGATCCTAATTTTTAAAGAAGTTTGCTACACACATGCATATGGTATTGCGTTCCGCATGTGGCTGTATCACAAGATTATTAACAACTGCTTGTTCAGAGGAGGTATTTTGGACTCAAATGCCCACAATCAGTTAGTTGACTATGAAACTGCCCAATTTCTATGTGTAATCAGAGTAACTGTGTACACATTTGGCATATAATTAAGTTTCTAAATTGATTAAAATCCAGCCCTGAAATGATTGCAAGCTAAGGCTTGGCTCCAATGATTAGTTCTTAAAACTTCTTTCACAAGCTTGAGCAAATAACACATTTGCCAAAAAAAATGCTGCCAACTGTGAAAGTTAATTATGATAAATGTAACACAGTTCTCTCATCACCAACGTACAGAGAAAGGCTTTTGTCTCTTCTAACTTTACCGTCCATCAAGACTAAGATGGCGCTTCAGGATTTTTTTTTTCCTTTAACAAGGACAGATATCCCCATGAGTGACAGTTAAATTTGTTGGAGGTATTAAATTGCTAATGTTAATGCATTTTACAATCTTCTGACTGATTTAATATATTAGAATGTCACTCAAAGCCCTAATAAACAATTCCACACTCTTAGTTTAAAATCATCCTGTCAGATCTGGAGGTTTTCTCAATTGGCCTTCATTGTTAGTGTGATTGTAGTTTACAAACAAATGACTTTTTTTTGATTCAGGTTGTATCATACAAGACTTTAATGGGTATTTCTCTTGTTTCACTATTTTATTTCTCATGAAACAGCTGTGTCTGAGCTTAATGGAGTGGATTTGTGCTGTAAAGCACCTGTTCTTATACCTAGACTTCTCTCTTGCAAATAATCTCGCACTCAGATTTGAATAGATCTTTCTTCTCATTTTAGGATATTGCAAACTCAGCCTTGTGCAACTTAATACACTTTTGAAGAATGATTTCATTATGTTTATTCTAATATAGCGTAATTTCTCCATGGAGCTCCATTTTGCTTCAGAGACCCATCAGAAGCTCAACAAGTATCAAAGTTTTGTGTTTGCAGATGTGAAAAACGGAGGTACCCATTATGGCTAATAGACTTTGACAGGAAAGTCATTAAAAATAAAATATTTTTCCTAATTTTGTAGGGAAAAAAAGAGAAATGAGGAAGTCATTTTTCCGAGGTAGATTTATGGGGAAAACAACCTGGATATTTTGATTCTGAGGCTCTTAAATGTAACAGCAGCACTAGCATCAAAGGGTTTATATTATTGTTTGGATAAGCATCCAGATTATGACACTTATCTGTCTCAGCATTAAATCAATATATCAGATTGCTGTCAAAGAAAAACATGAAGAGAATTTTACCTTAAACTGGTATTAATAAAGCCTCCTTATGCTTTGTTTAGTTTCCCTTATCTGTGTGATGGTGGTAGGCTTCTTCTGTGAACAGCTGCATAACTTATTTGTAGTAGGATCTAAAATCACTGCAACAGACAAATACAAATTGGTCTGACAGCTCATTCCATAATGTGCTGCTACTCATTTAAGACAGCTTCATCTCTGACTCTCCCAATTTTCATTATAGACTTTCTTTACTTCGTTATGCTGAGAGTTAGGTAAGTACTCCCTAAGGCAGAAATCTCTTTCTTCATAGATAGCTTTCAGGATTAAGACAAAGGCTGTGAATGAATCACAGAAGAAATAGGAGTAGTGGGGACTACTATGGTTAAGACAAATGAAGTATCAGTAAGCTAGCCACCTGAGGTCGTGTGTTTTCATTTTACAGACATAAAGAGACCTCCATTTTCGTTATACGTATAACTAACCCAAATGTCCAAATGTGAAAAATTACCAGGTCACTTAATAAAGGGAGTGAAACTTTATTTAAACTGAGTTTCCTTCCCTCTTAAAATCCTTCAAGTTGCCAGGGCTTTCCTACATCCTGCCTTGGGAGGTTTTTGTTGATGTCAGAAAACAGCTTATTGCAATTTGATGATTTGCAGTTCAGTATCAAAAGTTATCTCTCTTTGTATTATTATTTTTTTGTTTGGAAACCCAGTAAGATCAATTTAGAATCATTAAACAGATGAAAAAGTGAAGATATTGAGGTAGTTTAGTCTTTTGTTGTGATAATTCTCCATGACTTTATGTGCAGTACAATATTCCTTTTTCTTGTCTAAAAAAAATATTGTAATTGTATTGAAAATTTGTCATCCCTTCCTGAAACCTTGTTTTTCTTCCATCTTCAGATCATCATGGCTATAAAAATGTGTAGAAATATTTGGACTCTTAAATCAATGGACATTGAAAATTGAGGGCTGTCTCTTATAGTTGTGTTACAGAGACAGCATCACTGAGTTTGCAAAATGAAGATCTGTTTGCCCATGTGTCTGTATGTCTATCTTTCTATTTGTATATTGGGTATGCTTCTCCACAAAATGAGCTGGAAACTTATATTTGGGGTGTAAATAGAGATTCTTAGAAAATGTCACTGTAACATAGCTGGCCCTTTTTGTAACAGTGCAAGCACCAAGTACATAAAATATTTTTTAAGGGTTCTAAGTTGCTTTTTCTTTCCTATGTTAACATCTCTCAACATAGAATCATAGAATATAGACTAGTTAGGGTTGGAAAGGACCTTAGCATCATCTAGTTCCAACACCCCTGCCATGGGCAGGGACACCTCACACTAAACCATGTCACCCAAGGCTCTTTCCAACCTGACCTTGAACAAGGCCAGGGATGGAGCATTCACAACTTCCTTGGGCAACCCATTCCAGTGCCTCACCACCTTCACAGTAAAGAACTTCTTCCTTATGTCTAACCTGAACTTCCCTTGTTTAAGTTTGAACCCATTACCCCTTGTCGTGTCACTACAGTCCCTAATGAAGAGTTCCTCCTCAGCATCCTTATAAGCCCCCCTTCAGATACTGGAAAGCTGCTATGAGGTCACCACACAGCCTTCTCTTCTCCAGGCTGAACAGCCCTAACTTTCTCAGTCTATCTTCATAAGGGAGGTGCTCCAGTCCCCTGATCATCCTCGTGGCCTCCTCTGGACTTGTTCCAACAGTTCCATGTCCTTTTTATGTTGAGGACACCAGAACTGCACACAATACTCCAAGTGAGGTCTCAGGAGAGCAGAGTAGAGGGGCAGGATCATCTCCTTTGACTTGCTGGTCATGTTTCTTTTGATGCAGCCCAGGATGCGGTTGGCTTTCTGGGATGTGAGTGCAACACTGCTGGCTCATGTTCATTTTCTCATCAATCAACACCCCCAAGTCCTTCTCTGCAGGGATGCTCTGAATCTCTGCCCAATGTGTAGCTGCATCTGGGACTGCTACGACCCAGGTGTAGGACCTTGCATTTGGCATGATTAAACTTCAGAAGGTTGGCATCAGCCCACCTCACAAGCGTGTCAAGTTCCCTCTGGATGACATTCCTTCCCTCCAACATGTCAACTGAAACACACAGATTGGTGTCATCGACAATCTTGCTGAGGGTGCACTCAATCCCACTGTCCATGTCACTGACACAGATGCTGAACAAGACCGGTCCCAACACCGTTACTGGTCTCCAGCCGGACATCGAGCCGTTGACCACAGCTCTTTGCTTGTGGCTATCCAGCCAGTTCTTCATCCACCGAGTTTTCCACCTATCAAATTGATGTCTCTCCAGTTTAGAGACAAGGATGTACTGTGGGACAGTGTCGAACACTTTGCACAAGTCCAGGTAGATGGCATCAGCTGCTCTACCCCTGTCCATCAGTTCTGTAGCCCCATCATAGAAGGCCACCAAATTGGTCAGGCAGGATTTGCCCTTAGTGAAGCC
>WYDI02015941.1:0-16251 GCA_009867235.2 Psittacus erithacus | reverse complement strand
GGGGCGAGAGCGCCGCGGGGGGGGGGGTGGGGTGGCGGTTGGCGCTGGGGGGTCCTCGACAGCGAGCAGGCTACATGCTTTTCTAATTTACGACTAAGCTTAAACCACGACAGCGGTCCTGAGACTTCATGCTCCAGCCCCATCTTGCCTTATCATCTTCACATACCTGTGTCATGCATTTTTGCTGCATCTGTATACCCTCCCATTCCTTAAACAGATATGGCAATACTTGTCCCCTCTTCAGGAACATTGTGAGATATGACCAATATTCTGAAAGTACCTGTCACAGTATAACCCCAGTTGGCAACAAATTCCCAGCTGGCAACACAGCCACTTGCTCATTCCCTCCCTGCAGGATGGAGGAGAGAATCAGAAGAGTAAAAGTGAGAAAACTTGTGTTTTGCAAGTGATACACAATGCAATTGCTCACAATTTCCAGACCTATGCCCATCCAGCTCCCAAGAAGTGGCCCCAGCCAACTTTCCTCACAGTTTAAATGCTGATAATGACATCATAAGGTATGGCGTATCCCTTGGGTCAATTAGAGTCAGCTGTCCCAGCCATGTGCCCTCCCAGCTGCTTGTGTACCCTGCCCACAAACTGAAATCACAGCTCAGCTCATCCTATCCTCATCCTCCAGGAGGCATCCAATGCCTTCACCCCTGACTTGCTTCTGGCGAGGGGGGGCATCCCTAGCTGCTAGATCTTGCCCTGTGTTCAATGAGCTCCTTCCACACTTGGCCCTTAAAGTGGGCTAGATACAAGGTCAGACCAGGTTGCTCAGAGCTTTATCTACTGAGGCAGTGAAAACCTTCAAAGATGGAGACTGCACAACTTTGGATAACATATATCACTGCTTGTCTGTCTTTGCATAGAAAAAGTTTCTGAACCCTTCTTGTTCCAGTGTGTGTCTGTTGTGAAGAGAGTGGCTCCCTCTTCATGCTAAGCTCCTTGTAGGTATGTGAGGGCTGAAGCAGTCTCTTCTCCAGGCTGAATAAACCCCATCCCTCAGTGTCTCCTCAAAGGGCAGATGCTCCAGCCATCTTACTGTCCCCTTGCTGAACTCACTCCAGTTTGTTAATGTCATTCTTGATTTGGGTACCCAAAGCTTCAGACTTGCTGAGAGTGCACTTCATTGTCTTCTCCAGGTTGCTAATAAAGATGTTAAACAGGATTTGTCTTAGACTAGACTCTTGTAGTACCCCACTTCTTTCCAAGATCCAGGGAGAGAAAGAACCATTAGCCACTGTCCTCTGAGTCCAGTCATCCAAACAAAGTTTTAACCACTTCATCCTACCTTGGATACAAGTACACTGCAGAATATAGTGTCAAAAGCCTTGCTATAGTCCAGGTTAATGACATACACTGCTGTCCCCTCATTCATTTCATTACAGAAGACAAACAGATTGATCAGGCATGTTTTACCTTTGGTAATTTCACGTTACCTGTTCCTAATCACTGCCTTCATGTGCCCAGAAACATGTTCCAAGAGCTCATTTCATGAACATCACACAGGCCCTCTCGGCCTTCAAGCCTTGCAGTTACTGTAGCCTGTAGAGTTAAATACTGCAGCTTGACGTTCAAATCCATCTCAGAAGAAAGAAGTACTCACTTATTTCACACACCCTCCAGGCATGCAAAAATTGTTATATAGCCAAGAAAAAATAGCAGACCCCAGAATCACAGCCCTGGTCTCTTTCTCCATGACCCTCCAACATCTTAGTTACAAATGTGAAAATAGAAACTCCTCCTTTTGAGAGGTCTTTAAGTCAAGCTTTTTGAGGTCTGCCTTGCTCCTGTTCAGAATGTCAACATTCATTGTAGAATGAAAAGCAGAGGTCTTATAAAACCTGCAGTTTGTACACAGGCATATAGAAAAATATCTGAAGACCTGAGAAAGGATTTTAGTGATGAAGGATCATGCAGAGACCTTGTGAAATCTGCCAACATTTCACATAATAGAAGGCCAGAAATAGCCTTTTGAAAATCTGGCAAAAATATAAAGTCCCACAATCTCATTATCTTTTGATGCTTACTGGGAAAAGCATTATCAAACCTAAAGCATTGACTCTATGTTACTGGTAGAAAAATACTGTCCCCCATAATAAGGAGTCTGCACTGCTGTTTAACAGAAGAACCTCAAAGCATTCATTGCTTAATCCAACTCTCATTGAAGTCCCCAAAGAAATTCCTTTTAGTGAGCAGGATCGTTCATGTTCCTTTTTTTAACAGATTAGAGAGTGTTTACATGAAGGCCCCACAGGCACCAATTAATCTGTACTCATATAGCAAATGCAGAGCTTACAAATCCCTGACACTCTCTTCTATTGATAATTCAGAAATTTGCCTTGGCAAGCACCAGGGCTGAAAGCATCCATCTTCTTTCAGATATTAAACACACAGTGTTTATTTATTGAAATGTTTTTGACTCATGATTCTAAATATGAACCAAGTATAAACCAAATCAATGTAGTTTTAAGGTTGTATATAGAAATCTGAGAGCTTCTGGTCCTGCTTACAGATTTGCTGAGAACCCTCAGAAAGGAATTTCACAACATTGTTCAACTTCAAAGTTACAGTCACAGTCACAGATCATGTGGGCTGAAGACAAAGAGTCAAGAATTATATGAGTTATTTGCTGCTGCTACTTCTCAGGAAATTCTCTCAGCAACAGAAGCAGACAAAGAAGAAGAATCACAAAATCAAAGTGGTCAAAACTCAGTTGCTGCACCTACATGCCCTCCAAAGTGAAACCATTGGACTTTTCTTTCCTTGCTCCTTTTCTATCCATACAGTTACAAGTTTATAGACTGCCTACTCTACAGAGGAATATATCAGCATGTGGGAACCATGTTTTTGTATGCTCAAAAGGATGTACCATGTTTCTTCATAAGGCTTTATTTATAAGATCATTGTCTGCATGATACATAGTTTTTGGTCTTGAGATCAGCCCAGGGGCTGTCTTTAGAACAGTGCAGAAGAACACAGTACATATCTCTGCAGCCTGGAGGATTAAGGGAAAATAGGCTGTTGATCTTATTTTATGCAAGGGCCTCAAGAAGAGGAAAGAGGCAGAGATCTTCCTTTTGCCCAGCACCTTTACACACACATATGTATATAAAAGTATGTTGAGGAGCTTTCTTCCCAGAAGCTGAGAATTTAAACTATTATTTGTGGGAAAGGAGGAAGGAGAAGGAGATCAAACCTTTTCGGTATTTTCTATTCCTGTTTATTATCTATGCTTAGTAAATCTAATCATACCAACTGATCTTCACATACATGTTATTGAACTGAGAACCTTCTTGTCTATAGTGTGTCTGTACCCTGTTCCTTTCTGTTTAACACAGATTTTCAAAGCAAATGCATTATAGAAACTATTGTTCTTTACTGCTAACCCTTAGCCTACCTTTGCAGGCCCGTCCTATTGGAGGCAGAGCTCTGATGCAGGCTCATCACTTGAGCTTTAACGATACACACAAGTGGTGAATAAAGAATGAGACTGATATAGAGAAAACTGCAGCAAATGAGAGTAGAAAAGAGCTACAAGTAATAACATTATGATGGAAGGACTGCCACATGAGAGGACAGTATGAGAGTATGGCTTATTTGGTATAGCAAAGAAAAGCTTTGAGGAGTTTTGATTGTTTCCTAAAAATGCACAGGCAGAGTGAGGGAAGCGCGAAAGAATCTATAACATCAAGGGAGAAGAGCTTCACATTCTAACCAATTCCAATACAGGAATAAACATACACACTGTCCAAGAATTAATTCAGGGTGAGATTTCTTAAAATTATCATGACAAAGCCCTGAAACCACAGAATGGATTAAAAAAATCTTCAGTGTTATTAAGATAGAATTTGTGGGTGGTCTGATTGACAGACATAAACAACTATATAATCCAAAATGTTCCTTTAGTCCCTCTATGTATGGCCTCTAGAGCTTCAGGGGGGAAAGTTAGACATGCGAAATTACTAAATAAACCTGTCATTGTAAGTCCCAGTGATGAATGAAACTTAAAAGAGCCCTTATCAACCATTTACCCTAAATTCTACCAAAACAAGTCCTCAAGAAACAAAAGATCTGTTTCTGGGCACACCTGGAACAGCCTAAATTGGGAAAGAAACAAGGAAAGTGAGATTAAAAAGTCCATTTAGGTGTTCTACTATTTCCTTCATTAGCATGCTGGAGCTGGGCCTCTACTAATGAAACAGGAGCCAGAGTTCTAGGGCAGTCAGTGTATGTCAGGGAAGACGTGTTTAAACAAAAGGCAAAACTGTATTCTACCTATGGAATCCAGAAGGTCAAAGCATGTTGGAAGATCTGTTGTGAGTCACCTGGTCACTTTCAGGTGCCCCAGAAATGTCTGACATCTATATGGTTGTCTTGTGATCTGGCTGGGATTTTATGCCTCTAATGTGTCACAAATAATAATGGTGCTAGATCATTTGCAGGTAATCTGTATTTCTCATTGATGTCTGCAATCCGTATTTGTGTTCGATTGGGTCATGCATTAAAAATGTCACATGCATCAGGCAGACCTGGGGCTAGTGTTGCCTCTTTTGCCAGGACTGTAATGACCAGCCCACTCAGCTTCAGTGTTTGGGCTCCAGCTCAAGTTCCCTGTTGTGCAAGTGTCTTCCTGCTAATTCCTGTTCTGTTTACAGGGGGTCTTTGAGGTGAACAACTGAATATTCATTAGACCTATGGCTATACAGAGTGTGCATAACCATAATGTAATGTTTAGAACACCACTGTGTCAACGGACAAACCTATTTTGAACCAGTGCTACAGCCTGAGACTGTGATTGTCTGCAATAAGGAGTTCCTACAACCATTCTTTTTCTCACACCCTTAGAAGAAAGTACAATAGCTTTTACACACATCAGCAAGTCTTTTGTTACCATCCACATGCATGTTCTTAGCCTAAAGAAAATGTGAGGTGATTGAAATTAATTAAAGAGGGTTTAAATTTTCTGTTAGCTCATAGCTGGAAATACCTTATGTCTACAGCAGAGCTCAAGAAGGAGAAGCATAGAATCAGGAGAGTGTATATCATGGGTCAGAAGATACAGTGCCATTTGTTTAAGTGTTTGCAGCATAAGTCACTTATATTGCTACATTAACTTATCTTGGTTAACAGAAAAGTGCAGGGAAAATTCCCTGGAGCTGCTAGAACTTTTGCCACAACCATGAAACTGCTTTAGATTTCAGATGTTATGAATTGCTTAAGTCTCTGTAGAAATAAACTGATCCCTTAAAAACTTAAAGTACTTACAGATACATTTTATCCGTATTAAAATTTATGTCATCTGAAATACTTAATTGTTGGTATAAAAGGTGATAGGGAATAGAAGCTACAGTCTTTGGCTGAAGTTGTCAGGCACTCTCATGGGGATTTTTTTGCTTGGCACAAATCTTTTTGACCTGTACGTGCAAATTATTAGGATTTCTCACATAAGTAGAATAAGAACTAGGCTTAGTTCAAGTTTCAGAAGCCTCAGGCACTGTCTTTCATTTGCCAGTTTCTAGCTATTATGTATTAGAAATATATGAAGAGCTATGGGAGAAAGGTGTAGTTGGATTTATTTTACTCTATTCTAATGCACCTTTACAAAGGGTACTGAAGTTGGAAGAGGTCAAAAAATATGAAGTGATAATGCATTTTCTACCAAACCACTGATACTGACAACCCTATTTCACATTGTGCTATTCATTATATGTTAAGGTAGGAAGGACTTTCCTCAAATAGATACTGCTTCAAGTATAGTCTAGTAAAAGAAGAAAATATATCACAGACTACATGACACACGAGAACCCTATTGCTCATTATTGCTCAGGTCAATCTGTAGGTGTTCATCATTTATCTCCTTTTTCCAAGAAGGAGTTTCTAGTCTTGGCTGATTATGTATGAGAGGAAACTACTACCCACACCAGGTTGCTTTAGTTTTTTCACAGCCTCCAGGCAAGAGGTTACAACAAAGGAGAGAGATCCTAGCTATGCCCTTCCACTACAGTTTAAAGTACATGAAGGGAGAAATGTTTGAGTGGACATCAGTGTCACAGGTGCCAGCTGTCTGATTTATTCCCTGTCAGAGGAATGTGCTGGCGTCTGCGTGCATAGTAACACCTTGCCAGCTGGCCAGGAGGTGACATCAGCTGTCCTTTCAGACAGATGAATTGCACAATGTGCATAGATGCCTGCCAAAGGACAGGCTTTCCAGGAGAAGGAGAAGGAAAAAGCGCTTCATGTATTTTCTGACAGTGGTTTTTGCTTAATATTTGTTTACAGGATTAACTTTATTGGACCAGCTTATCACCAAAGCCGTCTTTCTGGCACAGCAGTGAGTTACTTGGATTGCATGCCATAAAGCACAGCAATTCACATACGAGTTTACATTCTCTCTGATGTTGCTGAGTGGAGTATATTTTTCTCAGTGTGGTCATAACACTGCATGGACAATATGATCTTACTTAATTTTCTTTTTTATAACCCTAGATCACTCAGCCAAAATAAATATCCCTACCTTTAGGCAACTAAATTAAATAGCTTTGTTTTGAAGCCTATGCAAATTTGCTGAGTACTCATAACTTTAATTGATAGTCATCCACTTGTGAAACTATGCAACAAGGCCTCAGCTGGCTTTAGGGGACAAAAATCTGTTAAAACCACCACAGTTCACGTGTCAGTACCAAACAAGGAGCTGGCAATGCTGGTGTATTGGTTCTTAACGCTTTCCGTAAAAGAATCCCAAATAAGATCTGGGACTTCACTTTATGACAATCTGAGAATCCTATGTGATTTAATCATAAAGTGAGAATTTGTTAGCAGGGTAAAATTGCACACTTCAATGTGTAAGGAAAAGAGTGGTAAGAACGATATTTGGCTCAGGCTGAATCAAGCTGAATCACTAGGAAAGGGTAAATATTGGGTGAAACCGTTCCACAAAGTTTGTAAGACTGCCAAGTTAGAAATATAACAATGTCATTCTGATATTGTGAGTAGTGTTAATATTTCAAAAGAGCCCAGGAAGCATAAATATAATTGCGTGTGCGTGTATTCATCCCTAGAATATACACTTCTTTTTCAGAAATGAATTAGCAGTGATTTTTTTTTTTTTTCCCCCATGTTTATAGCCTTATTAATTATCTCCTCAGATTTTCTGTTCATTCTGTCCACGGAACCTGTATAGTCTGGCATAGAGTCTTTTATGCTGCTGATCACACTGTAAAACCCAGTATGCATTTTTAATGATAGACATGTCTGCAAAAGTGAATTCTCATTTTTCATTCTCTTTACACCTGACTCCCTTTAACTTCCATATTTAATATATTTCAGCTGAGTGAATTAAAAGCTGAGTGGATCAAAGGCAGTGAATGCTTGTTTCTGGCTTATCTGGGTTTATCTGGTATGTATGTCCTACGTAACGTACCTGGATTCTCCAGGGAGAAAGAAGTTTGGTTTTGAACTTGTATGAAGCATGGCTTCATACAGGTGATACCCACAGAATCATAAAACCATAGAATAGTTTGGGTTTGAATGGACCTTTAAAGGTCATCCAGTCCAAACACAGCTGTAAAGAACAGGGTTATCTTCAACTAGATCAGGTACCTAGGCATAAAACTAGTGCAAAGGCTGGACAGTGTTTCAAGCTGTATAGCATACTCCAAGTCTTAAATCCTGTCCTAGGAAATCTGGATCTTCTCTTTTTACCATAGACTAGCAAAGGTGTTCCTGGACTTTGGTGTTTATGTCACAGGTAAAAGAGGAAATGAAGTAGTGGATTGCTCTTGTATCTGCATCATTGCAGGAGAAATGATACATGTGGTGTGACTTAAAATGTCTAAATGAGGTCTTCTGTAGTTATAGCTAAGTTTTTGTCCAAGATTCATTCTTACTGTCTCTTTTCTGAGAATACCATTTCTATGCCTAAACTAAGCCAAGGGCCTGAGTTAGTGCATTTTCAGTACAAAGTCATCTGCCTTAGTCTGAGTCACCACTAAAGGATTTATTTTTAAATTGTGAGTGGACTTTTCACTGAGGATGAACAATGTTCACAGTAAATAGTAAATGAGCCTCTGTTTTGCAAATTCAAGTGAACAGCTGGGGCAGTACTGTCTTAAATCACCACAACTAGACGTGCAAGGCCGCATTACTCATGCTCAGACCTCAAGTTCCCATTATACAAACATGTATTGCTAGCCCCTATTGGAATTGGACTGCGTTCAGTCTGATTGAAATTGCAGGGGCTACTCACAAAAGCAGCCTCTTCTATACGCATGTTTGTGAATGCTGGACTTTCAAAATGGGCTTCCTTGCTTTAATTACAAATATAAATCTGTGTTACATTTCACAGATGGACACTGGCAGCATGAATTTCTGTCATTTTCCTCTTCATGTAAAATATTAATGTCAGCCTTTGTGATGCAAAGTAGCAAAACACTGAGTGCAGAAGCCATACAAATCTCATTTGGATTCCCAAAGGATTTGACCCATCCTAGTGAGCACACTTTAGACTGACTATGTAACTGTCAATTACATTGCTGTTCTGTGCACTGAGATCACTTGGACTGTATTCTTCACTGCAACCAAAATAAACCCACTGCAGTGGATTCTTTTTTCTCTACTAAAACAAGTGAGTATTAAACACGCATAAGTAATCTTAGGCACAGAATCTTTCTGCTCAGTTTTTTCAGTGACATACCCAGTAAATGTCCAAAGTTCGAAGCTGATCACAAAAGTACAGCTATGATTCCACTTTGTGAGGTGAGGATTGTGGCGTTGTATAAACTTGGCTTTATGAATTATGTGATGCAATACTCATTCTGTATATATTATAGGATTGCATGACATTAACAGCCTTGGTCTCCATGACAATACCAGCCGAAGATGTTGGATGAAAAAAAATGGCTATGAAGATTATGATTTAAGTAAATATCACAATACTTCCAAGTCTTGTTTAGTTAGCAGAAGTTTCGAATATGTTAGAATTAACCAAAATATTCTTTTCCTTCTTTATCAAATTAGATAGCCAGTTGCCTCTGACAGAGATTGATTTTTTTTCCTACCTTTATGTAAAAACCAAGGCTAGTTAGACACTCATGGGTGATGGGTTGCATCTGACCAAATGGACTTAGTGAACCCTGGACTGCCTTTATAAAAAAAAGTCACTCTAAAATGTAGCATTTCTAATCATAAGAAAATGACTATATCCCACTCCCAGGGTTTCTATTTTTCCCTTTTGATTACGGAGACACATACTACAAATGCAGGTGATAGGAATGTCAGCCATGCAGGCAGGAACAAGCTTGGTTGTGCAACCCCTTTCCGTAAACTGTAAGCTGTATTTGTACAGTGCTTGTCACACCACTAATAAGGTGGATCTTGAATGTGCTCACATATGTATTACCATGTGGACATGTAGGTATATGTGCACTGGGACTTTATTTTTAGTTCATTAACACCGCTGCTATACAAACAAGAAATATAAATCATTTCACAATAGGATCATTTCTCACTCATCTTTGTGTTTGAATTTCAGTTCTTCATCTGGATCAACCCTTCATTTTCCCTTTCAGGACCATAGGTTCTCTGAAAAACAAAATTTCACCTCTATATCAAAAAAAATAGTAAACCAAATATACCCATACAGTATGGCCAGTGAAGGCAAGACCATATTGTTTAAGACAAAGAGATTTGAAAGGAGCCCCTCATATTATTTTAGGCTAACCATGGATACTTGCATTTTAAAAAATAAAATGCCTAATTATAGCCTTAGGTTTATTTTTATCTATATAGCTTGGCCTCTGGGAGAATGTTCTGGTACTGCCGCTCCATCAGTCACCTCACCAGTTCATATTTGCCAAATTATTAAATTGTAATTTTGGTGCAGTTTAAAATTCTTGTTGTTAACTTAGTATCTGAGCTCTTTTTAATCTTTAATATATATATTCTCTCAGATCTCACATTTTCATCTGTGAGATAAAAAGTGCTATTTTTCTGGTCTTTTCTGGCAAACCAGCTTGAGCAGAGATTACAGAGTTTGCATTTTGTAGCTCCTGCCTTGATGTAGATGTTCCATGTTTTGTTACTTCTCACCCCTCTTGCCCTCAACTTTCACAAGAGACGCATCCAAAAGAAGACCTCAGGCTGGAAGACTCAGGCTTTATGACTCCATCTTTGCATAAACACACTCTTAATCAGAATATTTTCTATTCTAATTTGCTTCTACTGCCTTTGGACATCCAACCCCTGCCTGACTGCAAATAAAGATATACTATATGAACACCCTATTTTGGTGATCCCTAATGTGAGAGGTACCTAAATGCTCTAGCACCATATATTTGTATCAGCCAAGATGCTTGGATTAGGCAATGTCTGTGCTGCATGTTATATAGCTAAATACTAAATTCATTCCTACATCAAGTCCGCAGAGAGTTCCTCACAGCTGATGCTCCTGCATGACTTTAGTCTTCTATAAGATGACAGTGGTGTGGCCTCCCATTGCACTCTCTGTCTAGTCATCTACTGGTTTGCATATCAGTTTTGGTAAACACCACACTGAAGCTGACCATTTTTGTTTCACTTTTGACAAAATAAAATTTTAAAATTTAGGGTTTTTTTAATTGAAGATCTGCTTTTGGCACAGCATTATTGAAAAGTAGAACATTTCATATTTTCAAAATATGTCCTTCAATATTTTCTTCAAAGACTCCATTTATTAGAAGTCAGCTTTTTTAATGGAAGGAATTCTAATCATGTTAGAAAAATAACAGCTGCCATTTATTCAGTAGATGCTTCCTTTACACCAAATATAAACCACATATATGGAGATAATTTTTCTTTAAGAATAATGCATTTGAGGCACAACTACCATTTCAAAGTAGTCCTAGGGCATTGTTAGGGAACCTAATTCCTGGATTTCATTAACCAAATAAAACCTTTCCAGAAAGAGTAATTGCAATCATTCTGCATTAATGACTGTATTAATAAAGATGAAAGCTCAACTTATCCTCAAATTATCATCCCCAGTAGGTACCCTTGCTACAGTGTCTATAACAATCTTTTTACATTTAGAACAAAATGCAAATGAGGAATATTGGAATATTGGAAGCATTGGCAATAGGGTTCTTTCCTGTCCCTCGGCTGGTCATGAGCCCTTCAAAGTATCTTTAAGGTCTCTCTGTTCTCAAAGTTAATGGTTTGCCTATCGCAACCAGCACTGAAATCTGTGGTAAACCCCAGTACCAGAGAGACAAGGAAACGGCTGGTGGGCATACAGCTTCCCGTGAACAGTGAACTCAGTATCATTCTCAAGTCAAGCTCATTATTTTATGTTTTATCAGCTGTGTGTTCTAGGAAGCCAAACAGGGTCGAAATGAAACCAGATTGCAGGCAGTTGCAGGGAAAGATAAAAAAAAAAAAAAGCCAACAAAATAAATATATATATTATTTTTTCTTAAACAAGGGCATAGAAAACATCTCAGAAAAGATCTGAGAGATTTCCTTTTTATTGTCATAGCTGTCAAAAAATACCTTTCACAAATTATTGTAATTTTTCTTTAGAAAAATGAGTACCTCACACATTGCATCAAAAAAGTACTATTTCCAGGAAACATTTTTTATTACTGCTTTATTTTTTGGGAGGGAAAGTAATATTTTCCCTGAAACTTCTTTTTATAGTTTGTTTTTAAATTACCTTGGGGCAACTACAGCTACATTTCTCAAATTATTGCTAATGGGCTCAGAGATATTCAGTAGCGGCTGTTCCTTCAATTTCTGTTAGAACATAGCACATGCTACATAACATTCAGCAAAAATTAAGGCTATGCTACCAGTGTCCAAAAGACTTATTAACTCTCCAGTGCATCAGCTGAGGAATTTAGGTGTTCTTAAACCTTTAGGAAATAAGCCTTTCCTCCATTTCTACAACATTAAAGCTTTCTTGGGCTCAAATCATTTGGAAACATCAAGATGGGGAACTAGCTCTCCAGCTGCCTTGTATGTATGTTATTCCAGTCTCCCACAGCCTCTTGGATGCAACATACCAAAGACCCCCTCACAGCTCTCCCCTGCACAGGAGTAAGTAGGATCACAGGCTGCTTAACGAAGCAAGGAGACATCCACATTAAACCCCTGTCTCCAAGCACACAAAACTGAGTCATCTACTTTAGAAACTGCATAAAATATGCTGGAGGACATAAATAATTTGCACAGCTCCCAAAATTAGATTCTTTACTAACCTGTCTCCCCTACAGAGAAAAGAACCCATCCTGCTCAGCAGCTATCCCCAACCTGGGCTTAGAATACAGAGTTTTTACTTTTATAATGTTCCCTGGTAGACAAGAAGCTGCCTGTCGCTTATGTAATACAACCAGAAGCTAAAGAGTTAACTTTGTTAATTTTATTCTAAAGCAAGAATGGAAAAATGAAATCAAAATATAGGAGTCTGCATTTGCAGTGAATGTGCTGAAGATTATATCCAAAGTGTGAAATCCCTTTCTGTATTCAAAAGTGTAAAAATCAAACAATGTTTATAAATCTGCATAAAAAATTACTCTGACTAGCATGCACATACAAACAGACATACAGGTAAAACACTGGAGAGAGGGAAGGTTCTGAGCTTACATCCCTACCCCAGTGGTTTGACATTTGTTCTGTCTCTTTTTACTGTCCCCTTCTTATCCCAAATTCTTTTTCTCTGCCCTTGATCCAACACTCATGATCAGTGGAAGTGTTTTCACTACTTGTAGGGGTATCAAACTGAGTGCTTCAAATTTTCCTGTCTGCATCCCTTCTCCTCACTGCTGCAGTGCTTTTCACTGTTGCAGTGCAGCTTCCACTGTATAAAGTCTCAATTCCAATTACTGATGTCAGCAATCTGAGTTTCATCAGGAAATATGAACACATCATGCAGTTTTTATATATAACTGTTCCCTGAAGCTGCATTAAAGTAAAAATCTCCCTGCGACCTGCAAATTTTCAAACTTAGATGTATCTATTCTTTTCTAGAATGATCAGAATTAAGTTAGTAGAGAATCTCACGCTTTATTGTTAACATCTCAGACTTGCAAAGGAATATGAATTTGATGTGATGGCATTATTATTTGCATCTAACTTTTCTGAGGACTCTTACCTATTTTCTCCCAAATGTCAGACTAATCCAAATCAACCAGCAGAATACTGCAATGATCACTAGCATCAAGCAGATCAAACATTAGAGAAAGCAGAGTCTTCTTAGTCTTCTCCACTGACAGTAAAATATGTTGAAATTCTAAGTGTCTATTTATCAACAAAGACTGCATTTCAGAGTGGAAATGCCACAGATAACAGGATGATAATGAAACTCACTATTGAAGGATATGGAAAAAAAAGCTTGATAAACACACAGGGATATTTCCAGTGCTTTCAGAAACTAGCTACTGTATCTTCAAATTGTCATAGGCCAAAATACTGTATAATCTAATGGCTTGACATTGCAAATACTTCTGTACATTTCATTAATACATTTATGCAGCTTTGGGTGCTGAAGTTAAAAACTGACTGAAATAGGAATTCGATTAGTATTTGGGCTTACACATGTAGGAAACATCTTCAAGGAAATCTTAATTCAGTGTCCTGTAGAAATCCAAGGGCTTTGATGCCAATAAGCTCTATCCTCAAAATAAAATCAAACTTAAAAAATTTCTTAGTCATAAAATATGCATGCTTTCTTCAGTATATAAGAAATCCTATATATTAATATCTTGCAACCTTTTCCCTCCATAGAAGTTATTTAATCTAGGAAAAAAGTTCATTGTTTCTACAATAGAAGTTGCTGTGTTTTAATTATTCTACTAGATGAGACAAATGTGTTTGACACATGTGCTAGGCAAAGCTTTGGATAATGCATTCATGCATAGAAAACGGACATATCCCTTGAGAACAAATGCATCATTCTCCCCCATTCCTGTTACAAGGAAAAGGGATAGATTTTGCTGTGGGCTAATTAACAGAAACAACAGCAGCAGTTACAGGATTTGAACATTTCAGCACCTGCTCAGCTGGGGGAAACTGGTCAGAAAGAGTACATTGCTTCTTAAGATTTAGGGAGTAGACACAGACAAGAAAAAGATGAAGAGCCTGATGCAAAGTCTGAATGAACACTGAATTCATCAGGTTTTGATTAAGCATAAGGAGAAGTGCATCAGCAGCATTAAGTCTGTAAGTGATGTTTGCAGGCACATCATGCGGAAATGCACACTTTGCTTCAGAGATTCAGAAAAACTTATTTTAGTATCACATTACACTCTACTTTTCTTCTCACAACTGTAATAAACAAATTATTCAATTTCATGAGTATGAGTTAGGGTAAAAATATCTGCCTATTTGTTTTGACTGGAAATGTTTCCAGAATAAATTAATGCCACATGTTATTAACAGTGTGGAGCATTAAAAACATCTTTCGAGAATTGTGTTTGCATACAAGTTAGAATGGAAAAGTGCTGGTGCAAAGGCAGACTTTGTAGCAATGTTCAAACACTTTTGAAGTCCTATTTTAGGAGTAGATACAACATGCAGAAACAAAAGTGTCGATTACAACTTGAGTATCTTTAGTAAATGTAATCTTTCTGATTTCTCCTGTAGCAGAACAGCTCCCAGGTGAAGTGTAACTCACATTTTCATGCAGAAGTTTAGTGCTGATCTTATGAAAAATTTCAGAAAAAGAAAACAGAAGAGATCCACAGAGTATAAAATTGGGCAGTTATTAATAATTAATTATTAATAATTATTAAACAGGGATTTCAGGACCACATTTTAGAGTTTGGCATCTGAACCAAACTCTTGCCTTTATAATACACAGTTTATGGTTTATAGCAGATTCCTGTATTCATTTTTGCATCTAAGAAAACCAGCTTTATCTTAAAAGATGTTTCACAAGGTCTGTTTTCTTCCCCTAAACAGGTTCTTTCATCATAAGTTCTTAATCTTTAATCACCTATAAGTACTAATCAAATATTTTACAGACTAACTCTTGTAGAAACTGTTTAATTTGCAAATAAAACTTACTTCTGTATATTTTTCAAAGTGCTAATACTGCTTATATATATTTTGCAAATAAAATATTTCTGAAAAGAAAACAAAATGCTGCAGGAAGTTAGGCTATGTGTGTTAAGACTGCATACAAGGCACTTCTGGAGTGTCAACTTGAGGTTCATCTTTGAGTGACAGAAATCAATTACTCTTTCCTATGTTCTTCTTTTACTTGAGACTATTTAACTGCAGGAAAGTAAACAAAAAAATACATGTGTTATACTCTCCAAGCACCATGGCCATAGAAATAATTGCAGATGTATTTCCTGGCAGAGTTCAAGGCCAGGTTGGATGTGGCCTTGTACAACCTTGTCTAGTGGGAGATGCCACTGATCGTGGCAGTGGGGATGGAACTGGATGATGTTAAGGTCCATTCCAACCCAAACCATTCTATGATAATTCTGTGATTCATAGCCCAGAAGAAGCCATAAGCATGTTCACAATGACCAAACACTGGAAGAATATATGATGACTGTCTCAGCCACAGCTAGATTTAAGATCCCTTCACTGTAGTCTTAGATGCAGTATAAGCAAAACCCAAGTGCTAACTCTGTTTCTGTGTAATTCTTTCACGAACATAAATTCCATCAACAAGAGATGTACTGCAATATCCCCCTACTTCATTGGACCTGAAATTCCCTAACAGTTCCACCAGGACTGAAATAGCATTGCCATTTAAACTAGCTTTATTAAAAGACTATGAAAACTTCCAGAATGAAATGTACATATTTTGGATGGCTGCTCACCTCAATATGTAACTTTTAACCAACTCAAATATCTGAAAAGGGTATTTCAGAAATTCTGCTCATAAATTTAGCTGAGGGTAGGTTGGTAAGCACAGGAATGTGCATGTTCACTTTTGCACTTTTCTGGGCCTTAAGGGAAGGAGCCAAGGCTGCATTGTAGGTTTTTCCAGCAGCTCAGATTTCAGAGCTTTCTCCATAGCAGAGCGGGCATTTACAAGAACTCTCTGGAAGAACTGCTCTTCTAATTTATAGCCACAGAATTCTGCTGTGATTCCCTGTTGTGGCTTAAGCCTAGTCGCAAATTAGACAAAGCATGTAGCCTGCCCGTTTTCCCCCCACAACCTGTCCTTCCCCCCCCTCCCCTCCACTCCCGGAGGGATGGGGAGGAGAATCGAAAGAATGCAACTCCCACGGGTTGAGATAAGAACAGTCCAGT
>WYDI02015940.1:0-22894 GCA_009867235.2 Psittacus erithacus | reverse complement strand
TCCCCATCCTTCCGGGAGCCGAGGGAGGAGGTGGGGGGGCAGTGAGTGGGCTGTGTGGCAGGCCTAAACCACGACAGACTTTAATTATTGTCCCTGGAGAAATATTTTAATCCAAATACCTAATGATAGATGATAACTTTAAGATGCTGCTGAAGACATGGGAAGGACTAAGTCTTCTGCCTGTATAGAACACATAACAAAATGTTAATGTGGTAACTAGTAAATGTTCTAAAGCTTCCTTTGATCAGTGAGGGAATACCTTGTGTATTTCAACAGGCAGAATTTGATCTTGTCTGCAGGCCCTCTATCTTTAAACAACAATCCTGGCTGCAGCACAGTCAAGCCACCCACTTCAAAGTTACTGGATTGTTCTGTTGGCTGGCAGAGAGTAACATTTGAGCCATTAAATGAAGTGGCCTTGTAAACAGGAGAGCAGGTTTTCTTGCTTAGAATTGTTGCTCCTACACACAATGGCAATCCCCCAGGGTTCCCTAAAGCAGGACCTCCTCCATATGTTCTTGCTGGCTGCTAAAGCCAGCATTGCAATGAGGGGGCTGTTCTTGTAACTGGAGACCCAGATGGAGGGCTGAGAGGCAGCTACTGTTGCAGTCATTGTCAGTTCAGATGAAAATAATTCGGATCAGTGGGTTTTCCTGTTTTAAGATGACTCCAGCTGGTCGCCTGTTGTAAGCACAAGCTCTAGGAATCCTGAGGGCATAAAAATCAAGTGTTTTGGCATAACGGTGGTGATAGGGTGGAACAGAGTGGGCAGTGTGCTCATACTAGCTGAAGAACCTAGACACAAAGGTTGTGGTATTACAAAGCTATTTTGATAGCTTGTTTGATTTAAGGAAGTGTGAAACAGTTTTTAAATTGTTTCTTGAGAAATGCTCTTGTTGAGCATAGAAAGGTGGGAGCTGATTCCAGGAGGTGGAACTAGGAAGCTGAGGTCGTTCTCTGCATTACAGGTTCTGAGATGTCTCTGTGTATCTAATCAGGACAACTTCTGAGCTGTATTCTAATTTGGTAGTGTTCTTAGTGCTGTATGTGTGTAATTCCTTAGTGTTCTGCATGTAACATGCAGGTCAGTCAATGTGAGTAAATGAAATGAAACAAGCAAGCCACCACCCCCTCACCTTTCCAACGCATCACTCCCTGTGCTTTAAAATATTGCTGTGTAGTCTATTATTACTTTCTTAAATTCCTTAAAACTTAATGTTGCATAGGAATCCAAAACTGTATAATTAATTTTACAGTTGGACAAGCTGAGCTGGATATCTGTTTCAAAAGTATGATGTGACCTAGAGTCTTATATCTAGTTTTTAAACAGTAATTTAACAACTTAATTGAGTTACAAGTCAACAGGAGCCAGTGTCAACTTTGAGAGAAATTTTAATAAGATTTTTTTACCTGTTTGTTAACTGTTTTGTACTAGTCCAGCAGTCTTTGCTTCCCAAAGTAATCTGAAGTTTCTAAACTCATTCAGAGTTGTTTTTGTAGTGGTTTTGCCTCATTGAATTCTTTAGGAAGGAATCTGTAACTTCACTCCTACTCTCTAATTGCTCTGCAGTATATATTGAGTTAGGTATGTTTGATATTATCAAAATTTGGAAAATAAATTGGCATAATATTAAAGTGGTTATAGACTCCTTGTTGTGTCCTTCTTACAGATTTTTTTTCATGCTTCGTATAGAGAAAAGAATGTTTCATTGTACATTAGTGCTTTTGAATGAGAGCTGGGAAAGCTTTAGTGTGCTGAGAATGGATTTATTATTACAACATATAAATGTAGTTTTGGTGACTTTTCTTTTTTTTTTTTCTTTTTTTTTTTTTTCTGTCATGCAGTTTTTTCACAGCTGCCTTTATTTCCAGCTGATCCTTGGTAATACCAAGTAAAACTGTGATGGCTGAATGCAGGCTCTCAATTGCTTGCTGGTAGCAGAGGCTTCATTAAGTAAACTGCTTTGCAAGTTCTAGTAATGTGATGTTGCTAGGAAGATGTAAATGAAATGTGTTCTCTAACTGTTTCATAGAGGTATAGAGAATACCAGGTTGGAAGAGACCTCAAAGATCATCTAGTCCAACCTTCCTTGTAAAAGCATCCTGTCCAGCTGAAACTTAAGCGTCCAATGTTGGAAAATCTGCCACTTCCTTTGGGAGATTATTCCAATAGCTGAGTGTTCTCATTGTGAAAAGTTTTCTTGTGTTCAACCAGAATCTTCCTGGGAGTAACTTGTACCCATTACCCCTTGTCTTTTCCATGTGACATACTGTAAACAAATTACCAACATCGTCCCCCAGCCCCCACCAGCTAACAAAACCTTGCCCTGCAAACCCACACATCCATAGAGTTGACTACCAGATGTCAAACTGGGATACTGACTAGTGGCATTCAGTTGAAGTCTGTCACTATGTCAAAGTCCTCAGACATGTAGATTTGGAAAAAGAAGTCTGATCCTACTGTGTGTTAAGACAGGCTAAAGTCTGAAAATAAAGAGTTTGACTTCTTTTTTTTCTGGTTTTGTGTGGATAAAACTTTGACTTTTGGATTTGAAAGATCATTATGCCATTGTCAGAGCCTATTATGTGTGCCTGTTGATCTTGATGCTTTGCAATCTGTGTGGCTTCTCAGATGTTTTACCAGTTTCTTTCTCTGCTTACTAGAGTGGTGGAAGATTTAGTGTAATCAGTGGCCCCTATTGTGAATTTGGAAAAAAACCTCATACTTTTCCTGAAAAGAAGGCTTTTCCCATTGACAAGAAGCATTTTGTCCACAGGCTTTTACAGAGTTATGAAAAGAAATAATTTCATAGGTATTTTCTATAGAAGGGTGGTCCTGGGAGATTATCTAGTATTTTCTCTGTTAATATGCTGCACTGAGGCTGCCTTTGGTGTCATAAGAACACCACCCCCCTTATACTCGCCAATCCTGTTTATTGCACAGTAGTCAGGGGTAGTTACTTGGCCAGGAGGAGTGATGTAATACATTCATGTATGTTAGTGTTTGTTTTCCAGTGTCTGTGGTGGGTGTTCTGCCATGACTCAGGTATGCTTTTTCATTAAAGTTTTTATAATTTCAGTTAAAGTCTTTATTTGTGGTTAACGTATTGCCACTTAAAATGTTAGATAAAGAAAGAAAACAAACCAAAAGACCCAGTTGTTGTTTATTCCTGCAGAGGTCTGTTATCCATCCTTACCTTATGAGATATAAATATTTTGATCCCATGCAGCTGCTGTGCTGGGTGATTCCAGTCAGAAGATTTGTGAACTAAATGTACCTGATAGCAGCAGTAGTGTTAGTGTTTGCATCAGTGTTGCTGTGACTGCTTTGGAAACGTATTCTCTTCATACCTTCAAGTCTATGTGGTTATGTGTATGCATAGTGGCTACATTTCACTAGCTGTGAGGGAAAAGAATGTAGCGTAGATTAAGATGAATACTAAAATGTTAATTCTTTGAAATTATTTTAGTAATTTCCTTTTATAGTTTGTTGCTATTTCTTTCAAACTTCTTTTTTACTGAATTAAGGTAAAGGAATGAAGATAAAAGTCAGAAAGGACTTACTTTTTAGGGAAAAAAAAAAAAAGACCTTGCTTGTATCTTCGGTGAAGTACCAGTAAATACATTTAATCCCCAATTGCATGTGAGAAATCTGGGTAAAATAAAATAAGATGGGATGGGGGAAATTAAGTCATTGTATTCTCCTACTCAGTATTTGCAGTTAAGTGCAGCTTGACAATACCTTAGGTCACTGCTGCTTTGATTTATTGTTTATGCTACTGAGTGTACTGAAGATGTACATCAGGATTGTTCTATGGGGTGATCTGGCACTAACACTTTCTTAGAGTGCCAGGACAATAAATAAATAAATAAATATCATATGCTTTCTTAGGAGTTAGTGTTGTCATGGTTTAACTGTTTGTTGTTTCGCTTTCAGGTGGCACCTACTTACGTATAAAATCTCCATAGAATTTGTAGTGAGACAACTAAAGAGGGAAAAACCCCAGAAACGCCTGCGTAATGTAGTAGAGTTTTCTTTGATCAGATACCGGTTTAAGTGCATCTGACTAAACTGTTCTTTATATTCAGTGCTTCAAGGCTACTGGAAGAGTTTTTACCTGGTAGCTAAAATGATGGGAAAACACATCACTTGCAGTAAGAAATAGTGCCCCAGCACTGAAAAGACAGTAGAGCAGCTGAGTGTGTGTTTCCCCAGTACTCGCTTCACTGCATTCTTTTTTTTCTTAATGCGTTGCACAATGCCATTGCTCAGCCAGAGGCTAAGAGACAGAATACACTGCATACCTGCAAGAGAAACGAGAGACTGGAATGTTCCCTCTAAAAACCAGCATCTGTAATATAAAGACAAGATCCTATGTCTTCTGGCCCTGCTGTCTTTGTTATTTGCATCAAGGCACCAGCATGAATCAGATCATTGCGGCAGCAGTCCATCTGATGTGACTTGCATTATTATCAGGTACCTGATTGCAGTCTCTGGATGGATAGAGGGTTGGATGTGACTAGCATATCAATATGTGTGGTGCTGCTGCTGCTGTGTGACTATAAGTTGTGATGAGAAGCCCACTCAGTCCTGCAGTAAAGTTGTTTCAAGATGCAATAAAACTGCTTAGCACATTCTGATCATCACTATAGTTTTGTCCTTTTTGACATACTGCCAGCTTGGCCAGAAGACACTTTGACAAACATGTTTAGACTGTGTAGAACCAAGAAGGTACAGAGCTGCAGTTCTGAAACTGCGGTTTTTTTCTGGTGACAGAATAAATTTGGAATCTGAGACCAGTCTTTATGGTTCCAAGACAAAACTAGTCAAAGGGTTTTATTCCATCATGGTATATCATGGTTTTCCTTTTCAAAACTTTTTCTTTAATTTCCTATTAATGTAACTGTGTTACTTAATAAAATTTTGGGACCATGCTCATCATGGTTTAAGCCCAGCTGGTAATTCAGAACCATGCAGCTACTCGCTGACTACCACCCTTCTTCCCCCTGGCTCTGGGCAGGATATGGAGAAGAATTGAAAGAATGTAAACCCCATAGGTTGAGATAAGAACAGTCCAATAACTAAAGCATAATGCAAAACTACCACTACTACTACTAATGATACAGGAAATAATAAGGGAAGAGAAGATAAAACTAAAAAGGAAGGGAAAAAAAACCCCAACAAACACAAGTGTTGCACAATACAATTGCTCACCACCTGCCACATGATACGCAGTCTCACCCAAGCAACAATTTGGTCCCTGTAGGTGACTCCCCCCAGTTTTTATACTAGTCATGATGTGCTGTGCTATGGAATACCCCTTTGGCTATTTTGTGTCAGGTGTCCTTTCTCTGCTTCCTCCCAGCTTCTTGTGCCCCTCCTCATTGGCAGAGCATGAGAACCTGAGAAGTCCTGGGCCAGGGTAAGGGCTACTTAGCAACAACTAAAACAATGGTGTGTTATCAGCATTGTTCTCACACTAAAGCCAAAACACAGCACTGCACGAGGTACTAAGCAGCAGAAAAATAGCTGTTACAGGTGAACCCAGGACTTACGACTCTTAATATGCTACGATAAATGGTTCAAATGCAGGGTCTTTACTGTTTATTGATCCCAGATCTCCATGGTCTTACTGTCTTCACTGGAAGAATTCCTGACTTGTACTGGTTGCAGATTGTACAATATGATATTCAAAATATGCCTTTACAACTGAATCTGATTATTAAAACACCTTAATTATCTATTAATTTACTTTTATTTCTGTGAAGGTTTAGTAGAAGTAAAAGCCTGACATAAGGTCTTTTCCTTACTATTCTTTTTTGGAAATGAAAGCAACTTGGTAACTAAGAGAAACTAACAACATGCAAAAGAGGCAGAAAAAACTGTTCTGCTCTGAATATGAAGATGATGAGAAGCTTTTTCAAATATGTACAGCAAAGCAAGAGAGGAACGACTCAAACTCATAAGAACAGAGATTTTCACTGTAGTAGAGTACTGTACTTTATTGGTGCTGGAAAGCTAGCCAGTCTAGGATATTTCTTACTTCTAAACCAGCCTTACAATCACCTATTTAAATATGAAATAGCTCACTGACCAGAGGGAGGACAACCCAAAAAACATGAATTTACAAACCACTTGAAAGCTTTGTAAGCTGTTCACTTTGCATTGCAAAATAACCCTTGTATTTTCATATTAGATATTCAGTATGTGAAATAGTTGTCTGGTAGAAGGAAATCAACTTTTTTACATTTTGTTGTCCTAGACTTCTGCAAATTATTGAAATGTATCTTTTATTATGATACTATCTAAGTCAGTTTGTATGTATTGATCTTTGAGTACAATGGAGGATTCTCAGGTAGCAAGTTTTATCCTCTTAAACTAGTGGGACTTTTTTAAATTAAGCTCTTAAGTACTGTCTGGATGACTGCCCAAGGAGCAGTGTCTCACTTGCTAGCCTGAAGATGACAAGGAGAAACAGCATTGCTCATAAGGAGACTTTTCAACATGGAGCCTGGATAGTTTGTTTTGGATGGAAGTAGGCAGTCGTCCAACAGACAATGTGCTGCAAATAACATAGTAATAACCAGGCTTCAGTTATAGCCTAGGTATTAAGGTGAAAAGATAGAGTTGAAAGTAGAAAGCTATCGTGGCAGTCATGCTACTAGTATTAGCTGTTAGGTAAACAGCAGATTTTTTTTCTACTGCTGCTGTAAGCAAGACTTTTTTCTCTCTTGGCTCTGGTTTGTCATCAAGTATTTTCAGTTCTGTCATTTTCATAGTATGGTTGGGGTTGGGAGGGATTATAAAGATCATATGGTTTCAATCCCCCTGCTGTCCTTGGGTAGGGCCACCTTCCACTAGACCAGGTTGCTCAAAGCCTCATCAAACCAGTGATGAGTTTGTGAAGGCCTAATAGTTGCATCTTGATGAGCATGACAGTGTTTGGCTTGCATTACAGCTGGAAAAGGAGAAAGTTACGTGGAGTTATTTCTGGCATTTCCAGTTAGGTCAAAGCAGTCTGTCACGATACCTAAGTGATTGTGGTTTGATCTGCAATACTGTTTACAGATCCCTTTGAAGGTATGTATTTAACATTGTATTTATTTTTTTTTCCTGACTTGGATACTTTTATTTCATTTGATAGCTGAAGCGGAAGTGAGTATATCCAAAAGCTTTAGAGAAGAAGCTTTTCTCTGAGTCTCGCAGCATGTTTTTGCTGAATTGCATAGGCTGAAGACTTGAGTATGAAAAAATCGTACTTAAATTTGTCCGATCTTGTTTTTAGATCTGTTTTTGAGTGCAAGTTCTGCGAGATCATGATGGCTGCTTTTGAACTCTTACAGTTATATTTGTGCTGTATTTTGAATAGTTTAGAGAAATTAAAGTTATATTCTTTTGAGCAGAAGCAGAAATATTGTACCTTTTCCACTGATAGAAGTATACTGTACTGCGGTGAGCTCCTAGTACCATCCATTCTGTGAACTATCCTTTGTTAGCTGTTTTCTGATTTTTTCTGAATTATTTATATCTTTGTTTCAACATCTCCCTTAGATGACGCACTGGAAACTCCAGGATTTCTGCTACCACATGCACAGTAATAAAGGGCAGGATAAAACTAAGTGAAGCTTTCATGGTAAAATGCTAATTTGTATTCTGGTAGGGAAGAGTGAAATGCATATGCATTAGGGATGTGAAAGAGAAAATCACATTCAGATGGAAGAACTTTTTAATTTCTATGTTGTTGTATCTGTGAAAAATCATATAGTTTCTGAAGATGAGGAAGGTAATTCAGCAGAATATCTGTCTCAAAAGTAGGCTTCGACATTTATACACTCAAAACTTCCTAGTTCTTGCTCTTTACTTTCTGTTTTTATCTGATGCATTATCTGTGGTGTCACACAATGCTTCCCTCTAGGCTCATATGAGAGTGCTTAAAAAGCCCCAAACACTCTGTTGGATGAAAATATAACCAGGCCAAGTGAAATTTACAAAAGGAATGATCCCAAGCTTAGGCATGGACTTAACCTTGGGTCTAAATCAGTAATCAGGGGCTAAGAGAGACAAAATTGGTCACTATAATTCAGCAGTAAAGAATACTGCTTCACATTAAAGCATCTGACAGTGTCTGTATTTCTAGTCTTGTAATAATACAAATATATAAATACTTGTTTGTCCAGAAAAAGAATGCTGAAGAAGCTGAGATGTGTTGTGGGGGAGTAGGAGAAATAATTTGAGGTACAGCAAACTCCTCTAAAAGATAGAAATTATAGGACTTTTAAACAGGTTAGTAGAAGAAAGGTTTACTAACAACTTGCTGACATTCTGTAACTGTCTACATAGCAAGAAAAGATGGAATGCTGAACTTGCAGTAAAACACATAACTAGTTTGTAACAAGGCACTGAAAGCCCATGAAGTTCAAACCATGAAGTAGACATAAATTTTTAACCATAGGGTATAAATTATTAGAGCAGACTTTTGTGGTCATAGTAAACTTTATATTATTTGGAGTAAGTATATAAATCAAAATAGTACACCTTTGTAAAAGAGACAATCCCTTTTAATAAACGAGGCAGGAATGATTTCAGCAAATCACAGGAAGTGAAGGCTAGCATAAGAGAGTGTAATGGTCTAATTGTGTGTAATCCTGGTAAGAGATTCTGAACTTTAAGGAACCTGTGCTGTGCTTGATCAGCATTGGACCAGACATCTTTGAGCATGGTGCTACTAATGCTGCAATGTGGTACTGGTATTTGCACAATTTTTAATTGCATATATTTGTACATTACCTTCCAATGTTTAAAAACCTCCAAGTAGTTACTGAAATTAATGACTAGATAATTCCTATTTATCTAGTTAGCATGGTAAAAATATGTTCTTGTACCTCATTGGCTGATAGGCATAGAGCAAGAATTCACTCAGTAACTGAAACATTTTCAGTTGCAAAGTCATGTTCAATGACTACATTTTGTCTGCTAGGAACAGGAGGAAGCGAAACCAGGAGGTGAAATACATAAAAGGGTCTTTGTGTTCCTAATGTTGGCTGACATGAGATGTTTGCAAAACCAAACCAGATCTTTTCCAATGGAAGGGAATTGCATGTACAAAGAATACAATCAAGGATGAAATGGAAAGTAAATGAAGACAGTGATGTAGTTTTGGTTTGTGCTGTTAAAAATGAATCCCTTTACTTTAGCATTAGGAAGAGGAATAATCATGTTGTATGCTTGAAGAATTAAGACTTAAGATTATGTGGTCTGTTTGTACTGGGAAAGCAAAGGGTAGAAAAGGTTCCTCAGTATTTGGCCTAAAATCTGCATTGTTTTGGGATTCCCTTTGATAAAGGGCAAGAAAATCTGCAGTAAAGCAAGCAATTGAAGGCCAGTAGAGCTGGCTCCTTACAGGTATTCTGACAGGTTTCTGTCTGCCACTACGCCTCAAATACTCTTTAAACAGCTTTGCTAATCTGTAGACATTTCTCCAGTGCCTTCATGGTGTTCCTAACAAGGCAGTGAACAAGGATGGTTCGGCACTTTACCGTTTCTTTGGCTGATAGCTGGCGATAAGAATGTGTGCTTTGTTTGAAAAAAACAGGTTCAAATTTCTGCAAGAAAGGCTAAGTAATTGCTTCATATCACTTGGTTTTGGATAGTGTACTATAGATAGACTATTCAGTGTATTTTGCAGACCTTATTTCTGTAGTAGCTAATTTTGGAGAAAGCATTTTGTCTTTTTATAGATGTGTAGCATTCATGCTTGCTTTGGGCTTTTAGACATTACTGGCCTCTAGCAAATTTGTGTGACAGCATGCATGTTCTGTTTTATTAAGAAATAAGCCTGTTAAATTTGGCTGTACCAGATCTAAGGTATTTTAATCTCTTTTGGGCAGAAAAAAAAGTTATTGGGTCAATTGAAAAACTTATCTGTGGTTTAGATTTTTTTTTTAAGTGCCTACTCTTTTATTACTACAAGATAAACATTTTGAAATAACTGAGTGTTCTTATTTTGGCACAGTTGTAATTAAAATTCTTGAAATTTCTTAGTTCTAAATAGTAATAACATGGCTATTTATGTAGCATAACTAGAAAGAGCCAGCATACAACAATATCTTCTAAATTCTATTTCTCTTTTTATGTATTGTTTTGAATGCTTTGGCTGCAGCTGCTAGTCTTTCCTCGAACCATGCGTTTTAATTCCTCTTTGTGTCACACAATGAACTATAATGAAACCAGTGCTGGGTTCTTCAGCCAAGTTGCAAGAATGGGCAGGTTTTTCAACTCTTTTGCTCATATGCTTTACAGGACTCGTGTATTTGCCTTTTCTGTTTCCGGTTTCATACTTGTGTTTCAGTGACACTGGGTGCTAGATAATCTCATGCTTTCTGTATTTGTGATTACTTCTTACAAATGGCTTTGTTTAGAAAACAGCAGCAGGTTGCTGTCTTGAAACGTTGGAGTCTGACCTCTGAGGTCATGTTCATTGAACAGAAATACTAAAGCTTTCTGCAGCTGACTTTGGATTGGGAGATAAAATTTAATTTTTTCTTTTTTTATCAATAAGAATGATCAAATAATGAATTAAAGGTATTAGCATCAGTATCCCAGTATATTAAGCTAGGATATTTCATTATATAGATTTCTACTCAAAAAATTTTGTGCATCCATTTCCCTTACTGTGCTAAGGGAAAGCTTGAATTGCTGTTTACAGGAGTGATCTCTTAAGGCCTACTGGCACTTGTGAACCAAGCTCAAACCCTGTGCTTCGTGCTGTTACTGAGGTTTCTTGAGGTGCGAGTAGATCCTCAATAAACAATACTTTCTGTGTTACCTTACAACAGGATACCTAGATCTAATTCTGTTTAGTTGCTGGCCAATTAACACAAAAATGATTGTAGTTCTCTCTTTTGAAAAGCCTTATATCATTGGAGCTAGTTTTGGACAGTGAGCTAACTTGCACTTGGACTCTTTCAAGGGATATGAGAAGATATCTCTAGATAATGCTTCTGGATGGTGCAAAATCAAGTGCATATACAATGGAAAAAAACTCCAAACCCTGAATCTTTCTGATTTTCCTATAGATAAAAAATCTAATGCCATCAATTGTTGTCCAATTCTACTCTGTTGTACTGAGTTCAATTTTTAATGAAGGTAGATGTAATGTGTCCAAGAGATACAAGCTAAAATAGTATGGTAGATGCAGAATTGTAAATGCATAAAAAATAATCGTCAACAAAGTGGGAGAAGATCTGAAGAAGCAGTAAGGAAGTCATATGGGGTAATATATTAAAACAGGAGTAGCTTAAGCTTGTATTAAGAAGTATTGCCTAAACTATGTGGTACATTCAAAGACAGTTCCACCAAATCTCTCCAGCAATTGTCTTATTCAGGCTTTCCTTCTAATAGTACAATAGAGATGATACTTGTGTTCTTTTTTGAGGAGAAAAGGTTATCTTTTATGTCTTAATGATGGGTAGAAAGTTTGTCTGAGACTTGGGCACCTTTCATTAGGTAGTGGACATACCTTGAAGTGGAAGTAAATAATCGTCAATAGAATATAGAGGATTAGAGCAAACACGGCTTTTGCTGGGTGTCAGTCCAGAGTTTTCAGCACAAGATCACAAAATTCATCTTGTATGGTGTACATGAAACAGTGAGGCCATAACATGTTTTTTTTTCTGACACATGCACCCCAGGCTGAACTGGAAATAAAAAATACTTCAGAGTTCTTTTATTGTTTATCTTGGAAACAAATAGTTCACTGTGAATAGAATGAACTTCAGATAAGAGCCCTGACAGCGATGCAGTATGATATAGTGTATTATCACTTTATTTTTATAGCAACTTTTGTGGAAATGATATCTCAAAGGCTTTACGTGGCTAGATAATATTGATATAAAGTTAAATGGCAGCAAGGAGGCAGAAGTTAGACTTTTAAGGAAAGAGGGGACAATCCATTTCCAGATGACATTTGGAACATAAATGGTAAATCACTATGGTAGAGACTTTTTAAAACAAGCTTTTCCTAGATGGCAGGTAGTGTAGGAAAGTATCTGTTTAAAGGAAGGTGGGCAAACAAGCACATGTGTAAAATTACTGCTGAACTAAAGTTTGCTCTTGGTTTCTGGCACCTACTTTGCAGTACACAGGCTGACTTTGTGACATAAATACTTTCAATTAGATCTAGATTTCCCTGGGCTATGTTTCTAAGGATTATAGTTGAATTACTCCTGGCTTGTGCTGATTGAAGTGAAAATAAACTGTTAGAAACTTTTATTCATGTGCATTGCTGTTTGTGGGGAGTTTTACCTTTTGTCTTACTTTCTCAGGTTTTTGTCCATCCTGACTGCCCTTAGGAAAACAGACTTCACTTTTTTCTTCTTTTTTTTTTTTTTTTCCTTTTTCTTGCTTTATTTGTTGCCAGTTAACACAAACTGTAGTTTATACCAGACACAGACTATTCGTTACCTGGAGTTTTTTTCCAGAAGCTTGTGCTCAGCATGAAATTGCACTGAATGTGGGAGAGCCTCTTCAAAACTGAAGCTGGGTTGAGTTGTGGGATCTGACTTGGAGAAAAGTGTGAAGGAATTTATTTACACTGCTGTTTCTTGTCCCATTTAAATTGATTCCAATCAAGTCAAGTACTTACAAAATCAGGACTATCACCAACAGTATAATAGCCTTTCAAATTGTGCAAATGTTGTAAGTAAATGCAATCTGTGTATGTTTAGGTTGTGCCCAGGATTCCCTTCCTTGATATGGCCAACTGATGTGTGGCTGCAGCTGTGCAGAGGTCTGTTGCAAACTTTGCTAAAGATGTAAGGTTACATGAGGGATCTCCAGTGTCATATGCCTGTAAAAGAAGTCCACTTCCTTTTTTGCCCTGCGTAGTTGTTTCCCAAAGTGCTTCTGTTGATCAACTTCCACCTGGAAAATTACTGTAGGTGTTGAACAGCTTCTGGGCAATATTATGGTGGTTTATGCATTCCTCTGAGTTATGAGACTAACAGACTTGTCAGTGTAGCACTGAAGTACCAGAATCACTGCCAAATTGCTGGGTAGCTGCAGGCAGTCCCAGTTGCAATGTGAGAGTCTGTTGTATTAGTATGAGCAAATATTGTGGATTCTTAACGTTCAGAAATTAATATATTTGTTCTGTGAGTTATTAACACTTGCAGACTTATATGTATGTGTACTTTATCTATAGATATGTATACACACCTGATTTTTTTTTTTGTATTGATTAAGATAGAATACTTTTAGATCTGGAATCAACAGAATAAGCATATTATGTTGCAGTTCTTTGTGGGGGAAAACAAAAGCCAAACCAAAAAACCTCCACAAACCAAAACTGCCAGAAACCCCAAAACTGCCAGAAACCCCAAAACTGCCAGAAACCCCAAAACTGCCAGAAACCCCAAAACTGAAATCTAGCCTAGGTAAAATTTAAATGCCTTAAGATATTCTAGATCTGGTCATTATCTGCTGACTTGCTTATTAATTGCAATTGCTGTGTCTCTTTGACAGATACAGCCTCAAAGATTTTCAGTAAATAAGGTTTTTGTCTTGTTAATGTGTTCTTTAGATGATCAGAAATATGAATTGATTTTATGTTACTTATGCATACATATAGTGTAGACCAGTCGCAACAATTCTGATTGGAGGATTGTTTTAATGTCCGTATTTGCTGACCACTTACGAGTGATTAGTCATCAGCTTTAACAAGGACTGATTTACTCAAAAATGATCTCTATGAAAAGATCACATCAGAGGAGTGGAACAGGTGATATACACTACAAAATGTACAAGGAAGTGGTAAGGAACATAGATAAATGCAAGGGAAATTGATGGATAAAATTGAGAAAGATTTACTCTGGAATTAGAAATTTACCTTCTATCTGTGACTCTTCCATGCTCTTAGCAGTAACTGCTATTTTCTCATGAAATCAGGGTCACAGGTTTTAGGTCTTTTGATTGTCTTCTTTCCATCTTTGCTTGTAGAGAAGTACTGCTCTCTCCTAAATATGCTTTCATGAAAATATTTTAAGATTTTTAGCAACGTAATTAACATGTAAGTTACCCTTATTTTATTGGTTTTCAGTACACTTGATACCTTTGAAAAGCACCGCATGTGTTTACTTTTGAGTTATGTTTAATTTTTCACTTATGTGCATTAACATCTTCCATCACTATCAGCTGGAGACTCACAGCTACCTTATAAAAATGCCTTCGTATTTGAAAAATCTTTCTGGAAAGATTAACCATGTGCAAGATATCTTGTTATGGTAGGGGAACTATTTCAGTGGGTTTTATTAATGGTTCTGTTGCTGTTGCTCAGTTTTCCCCCTCTGTATAGGAATAAGATTGAAATTTTTTAGCTCTGGTTACTAAGCTTTCAGCTCATGCAACTGCAGTTATTAACTGTCATGGCACACCATAAAAAAAGTGGTTTTAAAAACTGTTTGTTTTTTAGGCTAGGAGTACTGGGAGGTAAAGCTGCGAGTGGTGGATAATGCATGTTTTTTGATGTGCCACTGATAATGGCGCAGCGTTTAGTTTGAATGACTTGTATTAGTTCTCAAAATAAATGTCCACGGCAATTTGCCATCAAAGCTGGTTCTTCCCTCCCTCACTTAGTTTATTTAATTAGTGTGCTATAGCCTAATAGATTTGCCATGGCCTCATTTAAAGGCTTCTTTCATACCTTTAGATAATTTGCTAATATGTATTACGAAATAAAATGTAAGGACTCAAGGATTTGCTAGACATGGAAGTGTAATTTGGATTAAAATTCAAATAGGGGAAAGAAATCCACAGGAATTCCTCAGGTGTTGTCTACACTGACATTTTAGTCTCCCTGTGGATTTGTGCTAGCATGATGTTTACAAGTGTAAACAGGTAAAGCTGTTGCCTCTCATGCTTTGTGTCAGTGGAGTTTTGCCCCTGCTTGAAGTTTGTGCTGTGCCCCAATGCCTGTCTATTTTAAGTGCTGAGATGACTTAAACCAAGGCAAGTCTTCAGTGTAGGCAAGACCTTAACATTAAAATACTAATGCTGTTTCTTGATACTGAAACTGAGTCATAGGAAGCTGAGAGATGGAGAAATAAAATTCTCTGTTCATCCACAGAGTAGTTTCTGCATAAAGTGTAGCAGCCAAGCCCTGACATTGTGCCTGCATTGTCCTGTAACCAAAGCCAGTCCTCAACAAGCATGCTTCATACTTTCTCACCAATTTGGGTGGTTTTTGTTGACTGTGAGCTTTCTTAACTTTGAACTGTAACAGAGATGAGTGAACAAGCTTTGCTTATGATACACTAGTTCTTTGGAAATCTGCTTGCATGAGCAACAGTCTTTCTGTTAACACAAGACTTTTGGAACAGATGCTTAACTGGAAAAAAGGTCTCTTAGGAAAAGCTTTTCTGCTCTGTATGTTACTGTCCCAGCTGCTTACTTCTTCAGTGGGTTTTTCGTGTGAATGATGAGACTCTGCACTGGAACACTGTGAGGAATTATGATTTAGTGAGGGAAAGAGTGAAGCAAACTCAAAGCAAGGGTGTATGAATGAAAATTGTAGTTTCTATTGTTTTAAGCAGTAGAACTATGATGGGCTATTTTCAGGTTGCACATCACTGTTAAATACCCAGGGACACATATGATTTGATATGTAGCTGTTTCTTGCTTGTTGAAGGCTCAACTTGGACAGTTAGGTGTCAGAAGATTCAGTGTGTTGCTAATGTAGACATACAATTGCAAAAGTAGCATTACTGTGTTACTGCTGAGTCTCAATCTTCTAATTTCTTTCTTCAATATATATTATGTGTTGTTTATAATGTTTGTTCATTTTCCTGTATCTTCTCAATTCTATTCCTACTGAACAATTATGGAATTTTTGTCAGTTATGACAATTATTGTCAGTTTTGACATTAAAACATACTTAACACATCCGTGTTCAAAAATGAATATCCCATTCACTCGAATTCAGGTAACAGTACTTTTGCTGCTTCAAAATAAATCCCAGGGGCCCAGCAGGCAAAGGATACCTAGAAGAGATTAAGTCAGGGTTATGTCTGGCTGATCTAACGACATTTGTAGTCAATGACTGACATCCTAGCTCCCCAGCCCTTGGGAGATACTGACAAGAGGGTGAAATATCACATGTTTTCTGGGGGTGATTAAATCAAACTTTTTGATGACAGTTTTAGCAAACTAGGAATGGAAGGAAAAAAAATGGTCTTTTCTTTTTAGCTCTCATCTATTCTTTGCAATCATGCTGTCTAGGTTTGAAAACCAGAGTGTAGTGTAAAAATTAAGTTATTAACATGGTGGGTTTTTTTTCAGTCCTACAATTTATTTCCAAGAATAAAAACTTAGGATAGAGATGAGAATAATCTTTAATGACAAATGGATAGAAATGGCATTAAGGTCATCTCATAATTAAAGAAATACCTATTCAGGGTTTAACTGTAAATCTTCTGTGCTCCAGGGCTCCTTTTAGGAATTCAGTTGTTAATGCTACCGAAGCATATTTGTGTTAACAGTTTAGAAATACACAACCAGGTCTTAGAAATGAAGGTTGTCAAATGATTCTCAGTGGCAGAAGGGAGAACCTAGTGATTAAAAAACCTTTAACAAACCATTCCAATACCAGATTGCTACATATAGTCTGATGAATATTTCCTGATTTGATTAACACAGGAGATAGATTCTGAGTGATCTACCAAAACGTGAGTGAACAGTAGAAGGGAAGTAACTTGCTTTGCTAATGTGTGATTGAATGTATGGTTCCTTTTATACCCCTGTATGTATTGGTAACATTCTTACCTTGTAGTCTGGATGTCTGGATCATGTTGAAAGTTTTAATTCAATCTGTCATTATTGCAGTAGCTCATCTCTAACTCTCTTGATGCTGGGATCAGCATCGAAAGCAAACCTGTAAGCTGTTTGCACTCTTCTTTTAAAACATGTTTCTATGTTCTGTGTTTCTTAGATCTATCTCCAAGTTTCACCGTGGCTCTGGAATTATCGTAACTAATATACATTGCTTTATGAACTCTGCAGTTGTAGGAATAAAGCTAGTACAGTCTCAGGCAGTTTTTCTACAAAATGTCGGAAATTGAGCATGCATGGTTTCATGTGGGCTATAGTAAGGGATGCTTTTTGTAAGTTCTGCCCACAGGGGATTTTGTTATTAATGCAGTTAACAGTAGTCTAATTAACGTAGAAGAATCTCAGCTGCTTCTTAAAGCAAGACATCTAGAGAAGATTAAGACATCTTCTTTGTTGTTCATGCACTTTCAAACCATTTATTTGAGGATTTTCAAAAGCTTGTGCAAACTGAAGAATTCTTGATTAATTCTTTGTTCTAGGTGCCTGGATTTAATACTCACATTTCAGAAAATGTACTTCCATTTGCTAGCTGTTTATCAGCATTGCTGTGGAAGTTTGCCCAAATTATTGACAGCTTTTATTCAGAATGAAACTAAACCACTTTAAATGTCCATCGTATTAGAAAAATCATGTTGAGGTTATGTCTGAAATGACTAACAGGTCTAATGCAGCAATTGTCTTCTTGAGGTGATGACACCTGTGCTCTGGAAAATAGTCAAAATAATGAGTATGTAGGTGGTATCCATGTGCAGTGATTGTCGTTCTGTATGAAATCTTTGTTCTTGGGGATAATTGCAATGTGGTGATAAATGATTTCAGATATCAGAGCAGGATCTAGATCAGAAAGTAATGACTAAATCTTATTCTGGAGCCTTCTAAAGAAGGTGTCTAAAATCCTGAACTGTTTGGATTAGTTGAGTATGATGATTAAAAACCAACCTGCAGCTGGTAAGTTGTAACTAAGTGATGAAATACGCTGTATTTAAGTGATAGTGATAGTAGTTCATGTGTATTCCTAAGTTTAAGACTTTCGTACTCCTGTATGTTGAACAAGTATTGCTATCAAAACTTATCTCTACAGATTCAAAGCCAAGTAAAAGGATTCTTAAGGCAAAAGTCAAAGGGCAGTATTAATAAGGATAGGTGGAAAGGTAGTTAAAGTTAAAATAGTTATTATGCATGTTACTGTGCATCATTTGGAATGGTCTGTTCTTTTCATTCCCTTAAAGTGGAAATATATAATTAGCACAATAATTATTTGGAAGACTTACTAATTGTTTGTAATGTGTAGACTTCACTGTTGGTTCCTGATAATCTTCATTGGCTTAATGTTTAAAGAGTAAGTTACAGGTGCTGCAAACAGTGTGTTGTCCAGTTTAATGAACCATCACAGAGAGCTTCAGAAATAGTATTTATGTGAAGTTGACTTTATTTGTAGCAAACCTTAGAATCAGATGTGAGACTGAGGTAGAAAAGCAGCTGTTATAGTACTATAGTCCCCAGTGTTGGGAGTACACAAAGTCTTCTTAAAAGTCCTGCAATTGGGTCACATTCTTTCTCTTTTTAAAGTTCTTAACTTTCTTCTTGATCTCATGCAAGCAAGTGAATAAAATTTCTAAAGGCTAGAAGAGTACAGAATTTCCCCAAGGATGCAGACAGGAAAAGAAAAGGAAGGGTTGAGGGAAGACACCTTGGAACAGAATGCAGAAGGAGATTTGCTAAGAGAAAAGAATGGCAAGTTTTGATCACAGGAAAGACAGGAAATACAAAAGATAACCACATCTTAAGTGATCCCAGAGGGAAAGATTGTCTCCCAGTATCGAGGTACTGACTAGAACAGGTTTGCCTATAATAAGCAGATAGGACACTGTCAGAGTAGCTTGGCTATACGTTATTTCTATCATGCCATTCACTGTTCCCCCTAATAAATTAAAATAATAATGGTTGGCTGACATAAGCCTTGCAGCCATAAAACTCAAGATGACCCTTAATAAGCAGATGAAGGACTTGCAAGCAGCATGCAGCTCATCTCCATTTTTGACCTTGTGTCTAAACAGAGACCTGCTAAAAAGAGGAGGGGAGTAGGAACTTTGGGACAGTAATTCAACTTAATGCTGAGTCTGATTCGAAACTGTCTCTGTAGGCAGTGAAGTATACACTCCATAAGATCTAAAAATAATGACATGTTGTAAATTCATTTAATTTTAATTTTAAATGACTGCTCAAAGGTAGAATTACTAGAAGCACTTCAAGGTTTAGTGTGGATCTTGGGTCTGGATATTTTTTTAACCTACAGCCCCACCAGGCAGCAGTTACTTAATTATAGCTCTGACTTTAAACATCCAATAACCTGCATGCAGCTTGTGTTGCTATTGTGAGAACATTCAGAGCAGAATGCAATGCGAATAGCTTGAGTGGTTGGTCATTTTCCCTTGTAATAAGCTTGGTTTTAAAAAAAACCAACCAAACAAAAACAACACCCCCCAAAAGCCTAAAAACCAACAAACTAATTTATTTTTAGATGCACTGTCCTATGCACTTGCATCTTGATAGTGTGTAGTCTAAATTCTGCCCATATAATGATTGTGCAGAGCAGTAGTAGAAAAATGAAATGTGACCCATTGTCATAACATGCATGTGCTTGCAGCCCATGTAATTACCTATCTCTAGCTGGGCTGAAAAAACCCGTAACCTCAGAGTGAACTGTAGCCCAAGACCTCTACACTAGGAGTACAGAAATGGCATGCTCCAGCAGTCACTTAGAAGAAACACAATGTCAAAATATACTCTCATAGGCTGATTTTCTCCTGAAGGCATGGACATTGGTTCTTAGTTTATATTAGGAATAGTTTGCTACAGATCAGTTATCTTAAAGGATTCACCCAGGCTTTACAGGGTATCATTATTCTATATCATAAAAACAAAAACAAACAAACAGAACCCAAAAAAACACCTAAAACCCACAAAAAAACCCAACCCAAAACAAAAACCAAACATAAGCATAATTTGCTATTAAAGGCAAGTATCACCTCTGCTGTTTGAAAACAGTCAGTCTTGGGGCCTACTAGCACCTTAGGTATTGCTAATAAAGCTGCATTTTCACTACCAGAACTCTCATTCATCCCATTTCTGCTTTACCCTTACATAAGTCATTCTGCACTGTTTTAATTCAGACACATTAAAGTCTTTGCTATCTACTTTGCTTTGGTTTTGGGGAAGACCCTTGTGCATCTTCTTTGTCTACCAGACCCATTAGTCATTGTCTAGTGAGAAAAATCCTTTTTTTTTTTTTTTTATTTTTTTTGCAGTGTTCCTAATCTGGTCTACTCAGGGGTGAAGGGGTTAGGACACAACCCTAGGACAACAATGCTACTTCAGATACTCTAATATGATTGGATGTGCAAAAAAGCATGTTGTTGGGTGACATGGGCAGTGGCCTCACAGCTGTATGGGAAGACTTGGTTAGCCTGGGCTGAAAGGGGCAGTTGCCCTCTTTCCTCCAGAGGCAGGTTTCTTTCATCCTTCCCTGTGCCAGCAATAATGTTAATGAGGCTATGAATCTGTTTCTCTTGCTTCTTCTCTGCAATTCAGTTGGGTGTTTGTTTGATGGGATCCTCCAGTTTAAGGGCATCAGGATTTTGGACTCTTCTGGGGTCCGCCTACACTTTGACCTGATACTCAGTGAGACGCTTTGCTTGGACTCTCGTATGAAATCAGGGAGATGCAATTATCTGCTGAATTTCCATGATTTTTCTTTTCATGATAATGTTGTGAGGCAACATTGTGTTAATTTGTTGTAAGCACTAATAGAATACCATGGGAAAGTATTTATTATTTACCTGATTTACTTCTGATTAGGCTTCTAATTAGCACTTTCATAAGCTGTTTTTGTTCTAAAAATATCTACAGAAAAACATTATATGATTTTTCTTGCAGCCCTACACAAAAGACTGCGTGCGCTGAATCTTATGTGCAGCTGTATTTATAGTTCATTGTGAACTTTGTTTTGAAGTGAAATATACAGTCCAAAGTTTTATGACTGATAAGTACTGAAAGTAAAAATCATAGCAGAAAATTCATTGGCAATATGTAGCTGCATCAACTGTGATAAGGAGCTGTGAGGATTAGGTAACTTGGAGAATTAGCTTGTATGCGCTTAACCTGCTTCCTGAACAGAGATTAATTTATTCATGCAGTTTTGCTTTCTAAACGTCCAAAGGGAGTGATATGTCACAGTGAATATAATTTTAATGGTGGCATATAAACCTTTTTTGTTAAATAAGGCAGTTGTCTCTTCAGTGTGGGAAACTGCAGTAGGGAAATGTGTCTGAATGTAATTCAATGGTTGCTTTACTTCTGTCACCAATCCCTTATATAAATGCACTGCAGGGAGGTAAGAGGGTAGGGGTTCTTGTTATACTGATAGGTCTTCCCTTAATGTATTCCAAATGTAAGATAATCTTGCATGTATTAACAGAGATTTTTTTTAAAAGCTGGCATAGAATAAGTTCTGGTAGTCTCCTAAACAAAAACACTGGATTTCTAGTAGCTTGGGAAGGTATTCAGTCCAACCTTGCGTTTAAATCCTATTCTGATTCATTAGTTTGCCCCCTGCTAGGAAATAGTGTATTGGCTGCTTCCTGGGGAAGCAGTTCTCGCCTATGGAGATAGGCAATAATAGATAGCCAGGGAGGGGCAAGTTGGTGTATGTGTCATTCTATGTCTGCTGAGTAGTTCTGTTTTTCATTAAAGGGTATTTGGAGATCTGCAAGTGTGTCTATTTTTGGTTTCACAAAATGAGACAGAAATCTTGCTCTTGTCTGTAAGACAAGGTAACCTAACGATGAACAATGTGCCACACCTGCCTTGTTCTAAATGACATAATGATTTGTGTGAGTATTATTGGAAGATCTCTAAATATGGTTTGTTTCTTAAGCAGCAAATCCTTGTTTATCTGTTATCTGTTTAAAAATTGGTATTGGTATTTACCCTAACAGGAGTAAATACTGGGCAAGTGTGTTTGTTTGGGTTTTGTTTTTTGGTTTTTTGGTTTTTTTTTTAATTGTTTGGGGTTTTGTTTCTTTCTTGCTGCTTGACTCCTGTTTTGGTCTTGTCTCAATACTCAATAGCCGTGAAAAGTTAGTACACCTACTCCGTTCCCCAGCAGGTCTGTCATAGAAGTTACTCAGCAGGGATGTTCAATTCTCTCTGACCTCTGATGATCCCTTAAACTTGTGTAAAGGCAGAAAAATCTCCTAATATGAACGTTCTTGTGGTGGATTTTTATAGCTGCTACTCTACATGTTTCAAAATGGTAAGTTCAGTCCCTTATTCTAAGAGAGGATCAAGTGACAAGAGAAGTGAACTCTCTACTTAACTCGCAGCTACCTTCTGGAATAGTTTTTCCACAGCTTGACATTTCCCTTATTGTAAAGTATATCACTCCCCATGCACTAGGCTCTTTTAATTTCAGAAGCCTGCCGGGATTGACGTTTCGTAAGCCCATCTACATGTGTAATCCTTTCCTATTACTCAGATAAATATGTTGACTCTCCTGCTAAAAAAACAGAGAACTAGAGAAAAATGGAGCTGTTCTCTCATAGGGAAGGCAAAATTATGTCTACAGCCAGAATCAGTTGTCTCTTTCTCATCTTTTGAAATGATGTGACTAATAAGCATTTCTTTTGTTAGTAGAACAAAACAACAAAAATAACCCCCAAAACCCCATCAAAAAACCCAACCTCCCAAACCTATAAACAAGCCATCTCCCTCCCCCCAAAAAAACCAAACCAACCCCCCCCCAAAATACAACAACAAAACCCCCCCAAAACAAAATCCAGAAGCAGAACAACACCCCAACCAATAAAGTTACAACTCAAGTATTTTTCTCTAGCTTAAAGGGGCTTTACCTCAGGCCTATAGTGCAATTTTAACATGTAGACGTTCTGGTCTGGTCTTCCAATTGTTGTGACAGGGTGTTACCATCTTTTGCTGAAAAGCTGACATCATTGA
>WYDI02015937.1:0-31903 GCA_009867235.2 Psittacus erithacus | reverse complement strand
CCATGGAACCTTACTAAGCAGGTTCCTGAAGAGGCCAAAGTCTGCTCTCTCGAAGTCCAGGGCAGTGAGCTTGCTGCACACTTCTCACTGTCCTGAGGATCTCGAATTTGACCATCTCATGATTGCTATAACCAAGGCTGCCTGGAGCATCACATTTCCAACCAGCCCTTCCCTGTTGGCGAGCATGAGGTCAAGAAGGGCACCTCTCCTTGTCGGCTCCTCTATTATTTGCAGAAGGAAGTTGTCCTCCACACAATCGAGGAGCCTCCTGGATTGCTTGTGCCAGGCCGTACCATCCCTCCAACAGATATCAGGGTGATTGAAGTCCCCACTTCACATCCTTAAAGGTAAGCATGAGGTATGTCTTTTTAGGTTAAGGAACGAAACTTTCACTATGATTTACCATGCTGAGACCTCCATCTAGCACAGAGATTTTTAAGTAGCACTCCTCAAACTCCTAAAACACAGTCATTCCTGTAAAAGTAAGTCCAAGTTTTAATCACTCCATTAAAATCAATAGCAAGGCTGTTTGAGTTAGTGAAGCTGTGAATTGACCGCCCTATGCCATGATCCAAAACATTGTTGACTTCTCCCCACCATGTTACATGGAGAAATAACAACAGTTATTTCAGCTCTCAAAAGCATAAAATGATTCCTGTGGATAAAGATTTTGATTGATCAGAAGCCAGAAAAGTTAAGATGAGCTTGTTTGGTGTTGTCTGTCCTGGCCTAATTGCAGCTTAAGGATCCCAGTGTCCAGTACTGAAGCAGGTTTGAAATAAAATTCAGTCCCAAAACTTCCTGCTATATTGCCACCCAGTTCTGAAGATGACTAACCCCAGCAGCAGTCTCAGTTTTTACCTTTGATGTGCCTCAGACACATACAGAGCAGCCTGGCCTCTGTCATGCTTAAGCTTGACTGTGATCCGCTAGAGCAGACACTCCTGTGCTTGCCTCCCTTGATGGATTTTCTCAGGAACAGAACAAGTCTGGCACATCTCTGTAAGTCTGTCCTCCATTCAAAGAGAAATGATTGCAGCTTTCCTCTAAAAATCAGTTGAAAAAGAGTTTTTACTTCCTCTTAAACAATAGCAGTTGGAAGTAGAAGACCCAGATCTTGTTGACAGATATCAGCCCTACACTTGCCATTGCTTGGTGAAATTCTTTGCCTACCTAAGCGCACATAGGAACTGGGGGGAAATCAGAAGAAGTAATTCAATCCCTCTTCTCAGTGTTTTTCAGAGAACAATTCAAGAATCATTTCCTTGGTGAAGCAAAGGACAGTGAACATGGCTGTGCAGTTTACTCTGTAGGGCAGTTGTTCAGGGTAGGAGAGGTTGGAGTTCTCTCCCATAATTATTCTAATGCTTTCTAAAATGACTGTTGGATAGATTGTTTAGGTTAGATATAAGGAAGAAGTTCTTTACTATGAGGGTGGTGAAGCACTGGAACAGGCTGCCTAAAGAAGTGCTAAATGCTCCATTCCTAGCAGTGTTCAAGGCCAGGCTGGACAGAGCCTTGGGTGATATGGTCTCGTGGGAGGTGTCCCTGCCCATGGCAGGGGGGTTGGAACTGGATGATCTTAAGGTTCTTTCCAACCCTAACTATTCTATAATTCTATGATACTAAATGCCACTCCAGAACCAAGCACATAAAATTTAGAGGTCAGAACAGTCATTGACTAAGTTTAGTTTTGGAGCTAGTGCTAAATGTTTGCAACCTTGTTTTGGCTAGATGGAGAAATTTATGTACAATAATACATTTGTAAACACACAGTTCTGTGGGAAAGAATTGCCAAGCTGAATAATTTGGTTTAATCTAGGAGAGACTGCCTGCTACAAATTCTGCAAGGGTTGCCAGGGTGCATTTGACAGCCCTCCTTATCAGCTTTTCCTCCTGATCAAATAAAACCACTCTGTGACTGGTATGATGCTGATGACCTAAATTCCAGTTCTAGTGAGAGTTGTTGAAACTGAGGGGAATGGATTGAGGACCAGGAGTTTACAAAGAGACATTGCCTGGCAGCGCACTGTTCATTTTAAATATTGCTTTTCACTTTGAAAACTGGGAATTCAATAGGGACACCCAGGCAGCTTTCTGGTTTATGGGAAATCAGCTGAAGGTTGCTCATCCATATTCCAAACAAAAAATAAAATGACAATAAACAAGAGTGCTGTATAACAAAAATAAAAATAAATTCTGCCAGACCTTTTCAAAACAGGAATCTCAGCTTTTCTCACCCATTATGCAGCTCTGCTGTGTTTCAGATCAATATTTTATATGCAGTGCAATAGCACTCTTTTTTCTTTAAACAGAGTTTATTTGAGAAGGGAAGGCAGAAAGGTTTTATTGCTGTCTAACTGGTATTGATTTCATAACTGCTGAATTTAGAGCAAAGGAAATGCCAGTAAAGGAATACATTTGTATTTCACATGAAGTATTCCCTAAGGAGAGAACACAGCAAAGAGAAGGCAGAGAAGGATTTGGGGGAGCTCATTAGCACAATCCTAAAAATCAAATCATAGGGAATGCTGTCATAGCCACTTCAGTCATGTCTATCTGTGTCTTTCCTGACGGATGATTCTCTGAGTGGAAAATCTCCAGTGAGAGAGAGACTAAAATCTCCCTAGGTGATCTGATTAAATCACCGATAGTCAAAAAGATTTCACTGACAACTGACTTGACTTAAATTTCTATGGCTTTAATTCTATGGCTGTCTTTTGCCTTTGACTTGTTTCCCACTGTTATGAATTCTCTGTTTGCTATTTTCTGGAAGTCTAATGTCTTTATTCTCCTTTTTTTCCTTTCCTTAGATAAGAATGCCATTATCCATTGGTCAGTGCCACCTTATATTCCCTTTACCTGCACGTCATCAATTCTCTATTGTTGCAATAAACTGTGGAAGACTATTCCCTCACCTTCCTGCCTGCACTTTATTTTAAGAGCTGGATAGTCTATGTTTTGCTGTATTAGCTGACATCATTTCAGGGTGTGATACAAAGCCTGGTAAAAGAGAGTCCTGTCGACCACAGATCACTTTGGATCAAAGTGAAATCAAAGTTCCAGCTTCTCAAATTATGCAAGCCTTATCCTATGGAACACCCTATCTCATTTTCTTTCATTCCAAGATGCTTTGTATATCTCTGATCCAGAGCCCACTGGTCTCAAGTTGAGAAAAAATGGATATCATAAATCTGGAGGAATTTTCCTACTTTCTGGATTCAGCTGTCCGGCTAGAAATTTACTATTAACCCAGCCAAGAAAAGGAACAAGGCTAATGGAGAATGTGTTCTCATATCTAAAATAAAAAGTTTCACATCTTCTCTTTCTCAGGGAGTCTGTGTTTATTGTGGGTTTTAGTCAGTCTCTGAAAATCACTAAATCTGTCAGTTTTTAATCAACATTCATTGATGAAAAACTAAAATGTCTTTGGATGTTGCAATTTACCAACTGGAGAAGTATCTGGGGAAAGTGATGTATTTTGGGACTAATATTAATACTATTATGAGGACAATTGGATTTACTTTTCCTGTTGTAACTCTCCTAAATGCAAACATTCTGTGACAAACTAATGTAACATTTATTTCTGTATTGAAAATCAAAATTCTGTCCCAGAGTAATTTGTGTGGTTTTTTTTCAATTTTATGTCATCGTAAATTAAGAGTTGGGGTTTTTTTAAAGATCACATGCTAAAATATTTCATTTTCACTCATCACATTGTTCTAACTTTCACAATATGTTCTGTAATAAATCTTCAATGTCAGAATGATACAACGCAAAATATTTTAATTATATCAAAGTGTGAAAATTAAGGAAACTGCTATGATTGCTAAATGCTTCTATTGCATGGAATCAGCATTTTCAGATGGAGAACTGTGCCTTTGCAAGATGCTTTGATCGTATTTTATTATTTTGACATGTTATTTTGGGGAAACCTTTTCCCTTGTACTGTTATAAAAACATTTGTGTGATTGGAATGCTAACTAATTATGGAGCTTCGTATACACACTGATGTTCTGAAACTTTCTATTCTCATTTTTAAGAAATAGACCTGTGTACTCTTGCAGCAACATTGACAGCAAATTCCTTTACAAAAAAAGGAATCTGTAAATCAAATATAATTGTCTTTTGTTTTTTTTTTGGGGGGGGTTTGGCTTTTAAACATAAATATTGGTCCTAAAATTTAGGGTTTTTCCAGTTGGGAGCCAGTCACAAATGACAAAATCTATCCATGATAATACTAATGAATTAAATTTACACTGCTTTTTATCAGTCAGTCTCAGAGTGTGCTGCTATCACTTCTCCAGTTTTAGAAACTGGGATGTTAAGGCACATCTGAAGTGACTTGTCTGTGCCATCTCTTCTTGAAACTTTCATTCCACCTGCATTCTGAAAGCTACTGCATGTGTTTGATAAGGTATATTTCCTGTCTTCCACCACTATATATATGCACATAAAAAAGAAAAATGTTCTTTCTCCTTTGTGGTGAAGGTGGAATTAAGCCAAGAAACATAATGCCACTGAGCTTTGTTGGCCCTAAGGCATATCGGTACTATTGCTATCATGCACTCCGATGTAACCACACAATTAACTTTTGCACTGTCACAGGAGGGTATTTTTATCTTCCTGTCATATCTATTGAAAATTCATCCAATCTTACTGAAAAAACACCTGAAGATGGAGAATTTGACCTCTGATTATCCTATTGTAAGAATATTTGGATCAAGAGAGACTTAGGCCAAAGACCAGGCAGATGCAGTGTGTTATTTCTCAAAATGCATAATTAGTATAGCACAATCTGTATAGAGAATACGAGTGGGAATGGATTTTTTTTAGTACAGTATTTCAAAGCTGTATGTAAGTATGATATTTATGGGTATGAGAGCTGAAATGTCAGGTGACTCCATTACTAGCACCTTGAGCAAGATAAAAAGGGACTTGCCCTAGCGTGTAGTCCCAAAGAAGACCTTCTACAGCTGCAAACCTGATGTGCTTTCACAATCATCCCCTCCAAGGCATACCTGGGTAGTTCTAGAATGCACCATTGCTAGTCACAGCCACTCTACAGAGTCTGCAGGTCCTTGGGAGGGAGGTTTGTCAAGCTCTCTCTGCATGAACTTTGTTTGACCTGCCTGCAGCTTTGTTTTACTTCATTTAGCTCTGACATCAATTTCTCTTATTGACCAGGTGTCAATGGCTAAATTCCATGATTTATTTATCTTTCTGTGGCACCACTGCAGTTTTATGTAGATAGCGGTAATGGAATATAAATAAATATTTCAAGTAAAATGACATATTTATGACACAATGATGTTTTGTAAAGAAATACAGGTTTGGTATGAGAGCAAAGGCCTTCAGAAGTGGAGACAATCTGGGTGGTGCAGAGAAGTATAGACATGATGAAAGATGGGGCACAGGCTGACACTATAAACAACTCAGCTCAATAATGGTTGCTAAAAGTAATGCAGAGGAAAAGCTGGATAAAGCAGACATTAGGGGTTATGAAAAGTACAAAGCAATAGTATCTAACATATTGAAAAGGCACCAAATACTGTAAACTCTACTGTAACATGGAGTTGGAAACCAATGAATAGAATCCAAGGTGAAAAGTTATGTTAGAAAACAGCTAAAAATGACCCCAAGTAGATCCTAGAGGGAGGAAGAAGAAACCATCTATGTGAACATCATATTCCTTCTGGCAATGGACTCCAGAGGCTGATGACTCTTTGTCTTCACTCTCTAGCACTCTGAGTCTACTGATTTTAAGATCAAAGGATGAGCAAAAGGGTGAGCATAACCTCAGGAAAAAGGGATAAAAACTAAGAGTGTTTGTTACAATTTAAATAGTAATATTGCTATTAGTTAGATACTAACTGTATTAAAACTGAATTAGACTTTTAAGGTTTCATTTTTACTAAGAATAATATTTTGCCTTTATAAATAAGGTGTGTTTCTCTTTGCCTGTGTACAAGATTCTGAGCATAACAGAAAGAAACATCTGTGGGGTCAGTATGTGTATTAGAGTATCATTTGTGCAATAGATCTTCAGGCTGTTTGCTTCTGATAGTGCATAAATCCCAGTTAACTGCATCCTGCTGCTCTGACTTGGTTTTCAGTTGTGATTTATCCCACTAACATACTGGCAGAAATATTCCTTTATTTTAGTTTATAGACATTTTTACAACCAGTCCCTTTAATAATTCAGATCAATTCCTCATCCTCTTTCTAGGATGTTGCCAAAATACGAAAACCATTTTTATTCTAAGCATGAGTGAAGACTGGAACAGGTTGCATACAGATGTTGTGGAGTTCCCATCCTTGGAGATATTCAAAACCCAACTGGACTTGTCCCTGAGCAACCGGCTCTACTTGACCTCACTCTAGAGGGGATTTTGGACAAGGAGATGTCCAGAAGTTTTCTTCTTACTTCAGCCCTTCTGTGATTCTGTGATTTTGACTGGTGCTACAAGAGGTGCCGCAGTAACTTGTTGCGATATTGATTCCTTCCTGGCTGTTTCTAGTCAGTGTAAGCACAATCCTGAGTTAAGACATGTCAAATGATTGTATTTTCTGTGGCAGGCAAGTTTTGCAAAGAACAAGGCTCCTTCTAACAGCCTCTGGCTTTAGTCAGAGTATGAATTACTCATTACCTCGATGGTTACCCACAGGATAAACCAACTGGCAGATGACTGCATTCATATTGCATTTGGTGTGTGATCCTAGTTATGTGAGAAGTCTTTCTTCCTTTGTATAGATCTGTAAAGACTGATAGCATGAATTTTGTAGATAAGAACTTGTAAAAATAGCACAGGGAACATATTATTTAGGGAAGCTGGGGTTTTTCTCAACAGAAGCCATTAGAAACAGATTCGACTGATGTGTTCTGGTGGAGCTCGGTAACCTCTTCAGAGCCTTTCCTGCTGTCTGCTACTGTTGAACCCAGGACACCTGCTTTTTCTGTAATTTGTCCACACAAGGAAGCTGAGGTATAGCCCCTGGGGGCAAAATATGTCACTCATGTTCAAGTGGAGTTTCATTTTCCTGCAGAACTAGCCTCAGCTAGAGTCACCAGCATGAGTAACAGGTACTTGATTACTTCTGCTCAGTTGTGCCATCAGCAATTACAGACCTAGTCCTAGCCTCACTGGCAGTGACATAGGAAAGCAGCAAATCCAGTGCGCAAGGACCATAATGTTTTATGTGACTTCTTTTACATAGAAGAACACTTTATAAATTTCTTTTGACCAGTGTTGCACTTGTGCAGCTACTAATAACTTCAGAAGGCATTGACAATAGCTTTCTGATGACAGATTTTTTCCTGCTTACTTACAAGAACAGATCTTGGGAATTCTGAAAGAGGCAGGTCTAGGCTTGTCAATAGTGGAAAAAAGGCCTGATCTCAAAGGGGCTGAGTAGTGTCAGTCTCACATGCAGTTAGCAGAAAGAAGCCTGAATGGCCTGTTCCGCACTGAACTGCCAGTGATGGTTATCAGCAGAAAAAGTAGTGTTGAACTTGTGTTGAAGTGCCTTGGATTTGAATGGTGGAAACAAAACTTAGTATCCCTTCCTTTCTGTTTTACTCTGTATAGCAGGTACAAGGAATCATGGCAGAAATGACGACAGGGAAAGCACTGTGGGGTATTTGTGATTAGGAATTTCAGTGTCATCTAAAGTTTCATGTCTTATAACCAATGGCCCTGTCTTTTTTCTGGATAGTATGAAGACTTATGTTAACGTGTCTTGTCAAAATGTTAGAGAAATGTTTGGTCTTCAGTAAATAGATGGATTGCCAACTGTTAGAAGGAAAGCAGTAAAAGCACATAGTCTGCCTGTGGAATACTCTATGCCAGGAGCTGAGTGAGCCAAAACCTAGAGCTGGCTGTTGGGAGAAGGGGAGTGAACTGATGGCTGTTACAATATTTGTGTCCATGCTAAATACGCAGGGGCTGACACATAAAAAGGTAGAGAATAAAAAAACAACTTGCCTGAGTCCTAAAAGCTAAGGGAAGCCACAAAAGTATGAGTTATGGAGACTGTTCTTTCTCATCATCTTCAGGAGCTGTGCCAGCTTCTCCAAGGCAAGTTCACACTATCTTGAATCACCATCTAACTTTCATGCGGTCTGTGAAGAGAAAAAAATCCATGTGAAGGGTTAGATCATAGAGGGTTTTGTGTTAGTATTCTCTCTGGAGAGGGCAAGAATGCTCTCCAACAACAGGGGGATATAAAGCTCAGCAAGACTAAACTGTTAAGTTAGAAACCCTATAGGTAGGCAGTGTGAAAGTGTCCACATTCCAGCCTCTGCAAATACATCATTACCTTTTGTTTGACATTTCTATTGACTGCCATTGTGATATATAAACCTTCTATAATGTTAACAATAAAAAAGCACTGGCAGAAACAAACTGTATACTTTACAAAGACATAGCTCTGGCTCCTGGAATTTGTCATTCCCTGCTGTGTTAGGGCTTGACCCAAGCTGTTTTGGAGCCAGTGAACACACTCACACTGCCTTCAACAGACTTCAGGTGGTCCTGTGAAATCCAGCCAGCCTTTATATCTGTAAAATAAATACCTATTAAAAAAGGAGGTAAAAAAGAAGCACTTCAAGAAGAATCAGAGCTAATGAGGCTTGATTGCCCTTGAATTTGCTGTTTGTGAGTTCTGTCTAGAGCAACCCGTGATTGGAGTATTTGGTAGTGTTCTCCTCTGTGTGCATATTCTTGGGATTTGCTAAGATGTGAAACTCATATTTCAGCCTTTCTCTTCACCTGAGCGTTTGAAAGGCAAAATGTACCTGAATTTAGTTATTTTAGAAAGTTCTAACCCTTTTGCACATTCCAGCACATTGAAACTGGAGAAGGTCACAGAGAAAGAAAGAAAATAGTGTGATCACAAAAGCTTCTTTTCTTAAAGAAACTAAACTAAGAATTTTTCTCTCTCTTCCCTTGCCGTCACACATGCAATGGACTGACTGGGTGAGGGCTGGGGTAGTAGAACCTGTCCATGCTGATGAACGGATGTTTTCAATAGAATGCAAATGTCAGGGAAGAAGCATTCTGTTTGAAATCCCACAAGGCAGGTTAGATTAATAGCTTTTTCTTACCCATGCCAGTGTTCTGATAAATGATATTTAAAGCTAGCAACTATTTTTAAAAGATGTTCTGCTATTGCTGTTTTGATTACCTTTCTAGATACACTGATCTTAGTACCTCCTGGTCTTTGTGTTCTCTGCATATTTTCTAGATGAAGATTCTTCCCTCTTAGTTGCTGCAAACTTCTAGTAGTTCAAAGGCTTGAATTACACCAGGCTAGTGTAGTTCAAAACTTTTCGCAGGTGTCATCTAGCAATGACTGTTTAGATTTAAACAATAAAACCAATACCATGTAAAGCTCCAAGGTTCAATTCAATTTACAGCAAGAGACTAATAACAATCCCATAGCAATAAATATTCATTTGCAGGCAATGTGTTAACTCGGCCATCCAGCAATGTGCAGTAATCACATAATGGTTACACATTAAGTTAGCCAGTCATTAATTTCAACCTGTTTTCAGTTCATAGTCTTCCTTCAGACCAGGTCAAATGAGTGATTGTGGCAAATCAGCAGAGTAGTCATGAAATGCTATTTTATCCCAAGGAGAAAAATTAGTTTGAGTAACTAGAATTAACTCTATCCCCATTCCCTTTCTTTCTAAGAAGCTTCAACTTCAGTGCATCCTAGAAAAGCTTCTTGGGCTAAAATTACATGAATGTAAAGACATCCTCTTACAGAGATAACTTATCCCAGCTGATGGAATTTCCAAGGGATAAAAAAAGGCAAACATAAAATGGGAAAAAAGCATTCATTTTGTGGAGTTGAATGCCTGTAGGTCATATTGTGCTATATTCTTTGAATGAGCATTTCCCCTTTACCTCTGAGGTACCTATAGAAGCTTTTCTTGTTGCCCTTGATGTCCCTTACACAGGGCTGTCCAAGATTTCCTAGGTAAAAAAAAACCTTACTTAGGGAAAATTTGATGAGGATCTTTAGGCTCATGCTTGGTGAACATAAATCTTGTCTAAACAACAATGAATACAAAATTTATGTGGTCCAAGTCTTCTTCCTAGCAGCTTACCCCCAGAGCAAATAGGGGATAGTACCTTCACCTGCTCCAGCATCATGAAAAGGACAAACATGCAGCCACATTTATCCTCTCAAAGAATATTATGTTAGTTGAGAGAGGTCTCATTGCTGAAAATCACTGTGAGTTGAGAGATGTGAAAGCTGGTCCAATTTCTATTATGAGTAAATTTGGCTTTTTCTGTTTCCTAGCCAAATAGCATATGTTGTCTCACACAACCTTGCCTGAGAAACATTCAGTTTGGAACTGAGCCTCTGAAACATGCTGATTCCTTCTTTGTGTGACAGCAAAGCAGCTGTATTCGTCTAGTGGCTTCAAGTACTACACAAGGAAAAGTTCAATATCCTGGAAAAACTCTTTAGGCAGAAGTTACTGTTAGCAAGTAACACTCTCAAGTCCTTAGCTTCTGCCTATGTAGTATCTATAGGTAAATCTGTATATCTCTTATAGGCTCTTCTCTCACACACATGGGGATCATATAGTGGCAATTCTGTGTGCAGCTGTCCTAGCTGCCAAGAACTTATGGAACTTACCACAATAGTACTTGATACTCACTGATTGATCTGAGAATATAAATAAAGGTATTTTTTTGAGGCAAAGGTAGTCTTACCTTACGTGTTGCTAATACCCATGGAGCAGCTGGATCCAGCCATTAGCTAAAATTATACATGGGAAGATAATGTCTCGTTATTCTTTCCCAGTAATAAAAAATACGAATGCTTAAAATCAAAAAAGGACCTCTGATGGTGTGTTTCTAGAAGGTGCTGATGCAGAACCATTACTCCTATGTCCTACTGACAAGGATGCCCTAAAGATTTACACTGAGTTTTTCAAAAAGGCAGCAGTTTACACCATGATTAAAATAGTCCGTTTGCCTGGAACATCCATTTAAGCAGTACAATATCCATTTCTGTCTCTGAAAGTGATTTCTAGCATGAGTCTTTTGTTATTTCTATTAATATTGCAGAATGGAAAAGATTGATGCTGATTCACTCACTGGCTCAGTTAATTTTTCTTCAAGTATGGATTCCTATTAGGAATGTGCCCATGTAATGCAATAAAACTTGCTCATACCATTTGCAATCAGGTCTCAGTGCATATATTTTCCCCAGCATCTCCCCTTTAATAATAATTGTCAGAAGAACTGGAGGACATAAATGAATTCTGGATGATTCACTGGCCTCCTGATAATTCTGTCCATTGTGAAGCATGAAAGCCTGAAAGCTCAGGAAGAGCAATAGTTGCTGGTAAGAGAGGAGTGAATTCATTAATATTATAGGCTCAGTTTTGCTTTCTAATATGTAGAAAAGGAGTACTAAGAAAGAAGAAGCTAAAAATTTCTCTTTTACTGGCTTTTGAATTTGTTTCTGTCAGCCCTGGCCACATGTCTTTTGCTTGCTACACTGATCTCCATCTGTCCCCCCCAGTTGCTTAGAAACTTTGACCTTTTCTATGACAAAAAGTACACATAAGAATTTACCATAACTCCTCAAAAATGTAATGTTTTACTATTACAATGTCTTCTCTCCTCTGAAAATCGTTTTTCCTGTACTATACTCTCATATTTATGGTAAAGATCTCAGTGTTTGGTCAACTCTGTGGAGCAAAAAATAAAAAGGGGATCATAGCTGCTCTTGTGTGATTGACATTGGCAAACACTGAGCTTTTGCCACTGTATCATTTTCCCTCTTTGGATTTATTTTAATAGCCACCTTATCTCTCCTGAAAGATTCATTCCGTGTTTACGGCTACAGAAGCCAAATTTTCTGGTCTATTACTCTCATCCTCTTTTTTCTTTAACATTGGCACCATACTTAGATTTCCTCTGGTCGTCCAGTGACATCTCTGATTTTAATGAGTTTTTGATCTATGCCAGAGAATATGCTGACTCCTGGTTTTGCATCCCATAGTGAATCCCATCAGGTCCTGCAGATGCTGATTTGATGTTTGCTTGTTCCACTAATAAGCCTTGTAGTTTGGATGTGATCCTGAGCTTGTATTCCCTTAGCTGTAGCTGCCTTCTGCTCTGTCTGATCTGTTATGCTAATGTAGCTTGTGAGTAGCACAAACCAAAAGAGTGGTGATTTTCCCTTCAGGGGTCATAATAGATTCATCAAGCCACTGTTCTGTGCTCAGTAGTGCTGGATACAGATACATCTGTTCAATAAATCATATATCCAGAACTATCAGTAGGGCAGTGGCGTTTTTCCTGGAAGCATGAGATTTAATTACCTTAACATGTGTAATTCCAGGTTTTATTACCCGCAATAAAAAATGTATCGCCTTAAAAACTGAACCTCAGTGCTTGACTCTGTGACTACCAAAAAGAGCAGACTTTGCCTTGCAGAAGTGCTTTACTGTGATTTTATTGAATATAGGAAAAATACAAGAGCATCATCAGATTAACAAAAGAAGTAGTTCAAAAGGACATCCCTTCTCAGCTGAGATGTGATAATAAGTCATGAGCGTGTGGCTGACCAACCACAATATGCAGCAGAGAGATTAACTTAGACCACTGAATGTGGAAAAGCTGCTTTGCTGCTGTTACAGGCATGTGTGAGAGTCCCAGGAGGTTTTTTCTTTAGTACTTTGCATCCCATGGCTGTTCCAGGTCAATAGAACCCCCTGGTGGGTATTCTGCCCATAAATGAATTAGTCCATAATGATATCTGCAGAGCCATGACGGCATGTGGAAACCTCCTTATCCTTGTCTGATGGATTAAACAAGTTTTATTTTCCTGCTGGGAAGAGTCTCTTCCTGTGTCCTTGTAAGTAAAACTGTTGTCTCCTGTTGTAATCTTTGGCTGCCACTGCCCTCAAGACAAAGGTGGAATGATGGATAGGAAAAGTACCTCACTTAGGAAAACTTTCTAATCATAGGAAATGCATGGTGTATGGTACCCACTGAGAATTAGCCATTCCCTTGTGTGGTATAAATGCTGTCGGAAATGTGTGTAGTGAGACCTGGGAGTAGCTACCCCTGTGCAAGACAGTAGTTCCTCTCCCTCAGGAACTTGGTAGGAATGAAAAGCCATGAGACTCTTCTTGGCAGAGACTGTGGCCTATGGAGCCTATTGGCCAAACAGAGTGCTGTTTCTGTAGGAGGCAGTGATGTTCCTGAGTTCCTGCCGATGCTCCAAATTCAAAATCTTCTGTCTTACAGTGTATCACTGTTCAAAATAAAAATCAAAAAATGATGGTTTGTCAGCCTTTTGTGCCTACATCTCCTTGGGTTTCACATGTTTGTTCTACTCTCACCAATACAGCTTTTTATGACTTCTCTGTAGCACTTCTCTGGGCTAAATCATTCATTTGGTTTAATCTGTCAGTTTACGGCCTTCTAGAAGGCATAAACAGTCTTGTCTCTCCCTGTGATGCATTGCCTTAAATAAAAAATGAATAGTGAAATAGGGTGATAGACACCTATTTGCAGATCATTCCTTATTGTAGGCTGTATTCCAAACAGAATTACAGGTCCATGCAAGAAATCAGAGCTAATAATCTCCCTTCTGTTCCTGCATGATCTATTTAGTCTTCAGGCAGATCACGGGGAAATAGACTACACTATTTACTTATTTCTCAACCTCTAGCACAGTGAGCGTATGCCTCATTCTGCTTTTTGTATTTACTGGTCAGCATAGTTTAGCTTGTGATGCGGTGCAGTGTCAGCTATTCCTGCTCAAGTGGGGCAAGAAAGCAGAAATTGTGTGTACTGGCAATTCTCTATCAAAATCTGTGTCAGTTCAAACCTACCATGATGATACATAGGAGTCACAGTATGAGGTCTCACCTTCTATACTTTTACACATATTACACATTACACACATTTTACACTTTTACACATTATACTTTTGCACATTAAATGATAACTTTTTTCTCCTTCTACAGAATTTTAAGCATATTTCTAAGAAAAGATAGCGCTGAAAGCCCAGTTTTCACAGATTTTCTGCAAAGGCTTGACCTGCTTTCAGAGTGGCCTATTGAGATGCTGCCTTACAATGAGCAAAGTATTTGTGCATACATGTTCTTCAGATAAATCCTTTAATTCCTCATAATTGCACCAGGAAATTGATAGCAAGGCTCAGATAGTAATCTGGAATTCTGAAGCTGTCAATACTATAATTTTTTGTCACTGTTACCTTCAGCTTAATTGCTTTTAGTATATAAATATGTCATGGAATCGTAGAATACCAGGTTGGAAGGGACCTCAAGGATCATCTGGTCCAACTGTTACTATATAATTGATATGTTTATATTATGTTTATATTTTAATAGTATATAAATATATGAGTATTAATTTAAGAGAAACGGTGTTCTAAACTGCTGGTGAGAATGATGCTGGTCCAGAAGAGATAGCAGTGTAATCCATATTTTTGTCTTTTGAACTGCAACATGTTCCCCATCATGATCTCAATCAACCAGCTTTGACATGCTGCTGGAAAGGGATTGCAGCACAGAGGTGGTGGTCTGAGAGACAAAGGAGGTGGAATCCCACTTGCAGTTCCAAAAGGACCCTGCAGAAATATTTCTAAATACAAAATTCAAGGTGACAATGCACTTTTTTAATTAAAATTCAATACTTGCCATCGAAAACAAACAGAAATATTTTGTTTTCCTAAATACTAAAGGTTCTGTCAAAAAGAAATCATTTAGGAGGAAAATTTCTAACACAATTGCAGAGCTTCTGTGGTAATCTGAAATCTTCAACAGGCGTGAGCTTTTCCTAACAGATGTAGCAATTTCAATTGAGGATTTTCTGTTTGGGAATTGTTTGTAAGGGAGAGTTCGTTATATCCTGACTCTGAACTTGGGCTGCTGTTGGAAATATGAATGGACTCTGTCTAAACTAGTTCTGTTGCTTCTGACACTTTATCAGTCTCCCCATTCATTTCAGGCTTTGCTAATTAAGTTGCAAGACATGCTAGGTCAGGTTTTATGACCTTTGAACTAAAGCTGAGTTATACCTGATTGGTTTGGAAAACGAACGAAGAGATGATGGAGTTCATTTGTTGTTGTCTGGAATGAACCAGGCAGACATTGTGTTAATACCTTGTGTAAAATGGAAGAAGAAAGAAGAGGTTTTAAAAATAAGAGAGTAAGTATTGTCCCGTGTAAGTAAATGTAAGAGTTCTTCCTCTGACTGTCTCAAATATTTGAACAAGGGAGCATTCAGTGAAATGAAAGTGAGGAACAGTCAAAGCTGATAAAACACAAAATTATCTACAATTACAATTAGCTACAAAATGTACAATTAGCCTGAAGAACTCATTGCCACAGGAAATTACACATCTCTGCTACAGAAGGAGGCATGTACAAGGGTTGCAATAATATACAGAGTTATTCTAATTAAGGCTAACAGTACAGCTAACATAATTAATGTCCCAGGCTACAAGAATACTAAAGCCAGTCACTAATACACTAAAACACTAATTATACTTGTATTAGTATAATACAAGTATTATATTAATACTAATATATGTTTTCTAATGTGAAGGGCAATTTATGCTATAACTGCCTAAAATTTTAATTCTTTCCAACATACTGTCTCTTGATACAGAAGGCAAGATGCTAGGAGGACCTTTGCCCTGATTAATAGGACAGAAACCACATCCATACAAGATCTCTGAAAACTTAGAAAAAACCCATCCAGGATAATTTGCTACTTGATTCTTAGAAAGGTGTATACCTTCTGCTTGGTATCTTCTAAGACCTCTATGTAGATAAACTCTTTGGAGCTCCACCCTAGCAGGTTGGTCCCTAGCCTATACTTTGCATGGGGATTTTCCATCCTAGGTGTAAGACCTTGCACTTCACTCTTTTTGAACATCATGGAGTTCCTTCAAACCCGTTTCTTGATGCTGTGCAGGTCCCTCAGAGTAGCAGCCCTATCCTCTAGTATACTGACTGCTCCCCCTAGTTTGGTGTCATAAGCAAATTTGCTGAGAATGTGTCTTGTCACATCACCCAGGGTCATTAATGAAGGCATTAAACAGTGATGCTTCTAATACTGATCCTTGTAGGACACTGCTAGTTTCTCACTGAGAGGTAGACTTTGCACCACAATCATGACTTTTTAAGCCCAGCAGACCAGCTAATTTCTCATCTACTTTATTTTTCACTTATCCAGCCTCCACTCACCAATTTGATGAGAAGTGCATGGGGAACTGTTCCAAAGGCCCTGATAAAATCAATGCATAGAAAATCCATTTGCTGTCCCCTTGTCCATAACACCAATAACCTTGTCATAGAAAGAAATGAGGCTGATCAGGTGTGATTTGCTGATGGTATATCTATACTGGCTGCTCCCAATCACCTTCCTGTCTTTCATGAACTTAGAAATAACTCCTAAGTGGATTTGTTCCATCACCTTCCTAGTGAATGAGGTGACACTGATCAGCCTGTAGTCCCCTGCTATTTGAAGATGTGTACAATTTACCTTTTCTGCAGCCCTCAGAATGGCCTTGCAATAAATCTGCCAGTTCCTTTAACGCCCTTGGATACATTCTATCTGGTTGCGTGGACTATAGCCCTATACATATATGGTTTTTCATTTTCCCTATTCACTCTCTAGTTAATCTAGGATTTTTTTTTATAACTATTATAATTTTACGGTATTGCCCACTATTTTAATTATGGCTTATTAGTCATTAGACTTAGGAAACATTTTTGTGTGTCTCTTTTTAGGCCAAGAGCTGTCTTTACAAAAGACTCAAAGACATCATTCAAAATTTATGCGATCAAAACACTGAGTAAATGAACAGTATTTACCAGCATGGATATAGTACCTTCTATTGCCTTCCATAAGCAGTTGTCTTGGCTGATTTACTGACTAGTATATTCTCATTAGTACCTACTTTTACTGAAAGCAAATAAGGTCATGAAGCTGTAGGTAAAAATGCTGAGGCTTTCAAAACATGATATATATTACATCACTTTGTAGAGTATCATCCTTAATCACCTCTATCATTTGTGGCAATAAGCTAACAGAGTTGTTCAAAAATAATGTTTCAATTTTAAAGACCTTCTTAGAGCTCAGAGATGCCAACTTACCTGGAACATACTTTTGTATTTGTTATTCATAGAATAGGCCACTTAGCATTAAGTGCAGCATGAAGACAACTGGAATTAGCAAACTATAATGAGTATGAAGCAACTACACTTTTAGTTTGACCTCTCTATACATAACTGGCAATGACTGGGAGAAATAAAGTAGACATTAAAAAAGAACAAGTAAAAGGCAGCAAAAAAAGCTTTGAATTAATCCAGTTGGAGAAAAAGTGCAGCCACAAAAAGCAGATCCATTGATCTGAGTTGATGTATCCTTGTTGTCTCTTCTGTGTCATCTTACTAGTCTAGGCAGATCTTCAGACCATTAAAAAAAAATAACTGAAGCTTGAAGCATAGTGGGCTGTTTATGCTCATGACTATGACTCTACTCTGATTTTGCAAGAGTGGAGAATCTAGTTACTTTCTATCTGGGGCCTGCTATACCTAAATTGTTAATTGAAAAGTGGGTTTATTCAGTAGAATTTAAAATGTCTTGGAGAATAAATCTGGAAACAGCTTCTGCCACCAGCTTTAAAAAAGAAGACACAAGAGGGTCTGTGGTAGGATAGAGAATGAGATGCTGGAGCTAAGATAAACTTCAATCAGAGCAGTCACAACAAGACAATGTTCCTCTTTCGCACAATTCTTCCACCAAGAATGACTAATTCTCTCAGTCTCATGTAATCAACAGCCAACCCAAGCCCCAGTGTAACTTCCCTTTCCCAGGGTGTAATGTTTGTTTGCATGCATGAAAAAATAACACAACAGACAGATCTAGGGGTATTGTCACCTGTGGAGACCATTACATACAAGACAGACAGCAATCCAGGCAATCAAGTCTGGAACAGTTTAGGAATCACATACATCTTGAGGCGGAGAGATGGACTTCACAAATTGTGAGGATTCTTTCTTTATGTGTTTTCTTTCTTGCTCTAAGCAATGTATTTTGTTTTTAAATTAATGTCTTTAGGATGCTGCACAGATTTACCAATTATCTGGAGACAGTTCTTGATGAAATTGATAAATAGTTCTATAAAAAAACCCCTTGTTTGGATTTTGGGATTTCCTATGGGTGCATTATTTTCAGTGACAGTATGGTTTTATTATAATTCATCAGCTGTAGTGCTTGAGCTTTTCTTCTTAATGATTTTAATAATAGCATTAAAACCATATATAAGTAGAATTTATTTGTGATAAAAATAGTGTTATGTATTTTCTTCCAACAGTTCGTGCCCTTTGGTGGCATTGGGATTATTGTGGGGAATTAGAAAGGTAAGGTTTACTGACTGATTGCATTCAGAACATATTATTTGCTGAATTAATGACAAATCAGCTTTACTGCCAGATGGAAAATTTGAGAGCGAGTAAAAGTTCTCACAGAAGCATGACTAAAAACTGAAGACTTTCTAATAGGGTGAGTTTTGAATTATTTGTTGGTCTCCAACTACTGTATTGTTGTTTAAATTGGTTTTGAGTATAGTCAATAGCTGTTTATCTAAAAGCAGAAATGGAAAGAAGAAAGGCTGAAATAAAGCCCTTTGTCATCTAACTGAAGCGTGCAGAAAGGGAAAAGGTATCCTTTCTTCTATAGCTGTGAGAAAACCCAATGGAAGCAAAACTTAAATGAAAACACTTAAGGCAAAGTTAGTTTATGCCCCAGGAATGCATTAGTGGTAAGAATAAAATATAAAAATTTGAAGCAGAAAGCATAATGAATTGGTTGAGCCACAACTCCAAGCTTTTGATCCACAAAGCATTTATTAATTATGACTGATAATTTTACATATATAGAAGTAGCATCAGAGCACAACAGTGTGTTAGTGAACGATCCATTAATTCAATATATGACCTTCTCTAAGTGTTTACAGATAATTGCCAAAATTATTTATCCTACTGAATGAGAAGGAAAATATAAATAATTTGATTAATTTATGGATTATTTTATTTATGATTTTATGTTAATTTCTAGAATTGCTTTGTCTGTGGAAACTCAAAGAAAATCAAGACAAAATAATATGCTCTTAGGTATTTTATCAAAATTGTTAGCTTTGCGGTGATTTTTCTTCTGTACCAAAAATTTTAATGGTGTAGGGCTAACTCCTACAAAAGAAATATTGCTAGCCTCCTGAACAGAGCAAGTTAGTCTGATCTCTTCCCTGTCATATAGAAATATCTGAAATACCTGAAATATAGAGCTGCAAATTTTGTTTTAAAAGAAAATATATTATTAAAAAAACCCAAACCATATATATTAAATTAATTTTACTAATAGTTCAGTTTGTCTTTTACTTTGTAAAACCACTTAAAATGCAGGGTAGATTACAAAATACTATAAGCACAACTTCATTAGATTCTTATCAGAAAATGTCCAATTGCAATAGTTTGACTTAGTTGAGATGCTCCATTTAAATTTTCTTATAGAATAAGGAAACACTATTTTCTAGAGAAGAAGCACTCCATGAGAAAGCTATTTTCTTCTAAGTAAGTCTTTTACTGATGGTAGTCATTTGCAGTGTTCCATTGGAACGTGGGCATTATGAGTGATCATGAGCGTGGAGTGGAGAAGCCAAATGAGTCACAAGTCACATCCAGATCTCTGAAACATGAGATTGAATTTGAATTTAGGATTTGGTGCTGAAGGGTGAAAGTTTTTGTCATGAGTTAAGCCTGTACGTAAATAAACACCACACAGCTGCTTGCTGTGGGATTGAGACAATTAAGAAAGGGAAGAAATAAATGTAGAATTTGTGGGTTAAGGTAAAGAAAATTTAATAGGTCAGAATAGGAAATTATAGTAATGATGATGATGATGGCAAAAGAATTAAAATATAGAAAACAAGTGGTGCAATTTCTAGCCCTCAACTGAGTGTTGTACATCCAAACCCAGAGCACTTGCCCCCAGCTTCTAGTTTATATACTGAACATTATGCCATATGGTACAGAGCACTCCTTTGATCAGTTGGTGTCAACTGAAGTGGCTGTATCCCCTCCCAACTCCTTGTGCCCCAGCCTACCCACTGGTGGGATGGTGTGAGGAGTGGAAAAGTCCTTGGCTTAGTATTAACACTGCTTAAAACAGAAACTAAAACGTCAGTGTGTTATCGACATTATTCTTATCCTAAATAAAAACCATAGCGCTGTACTAGCTACTGGGAAGGAAATTGACTCTATTCCAGCTGAAACCAGGAAAGTATTTCATTCCAGACAGATTGCTGTTGCTGATGGAAAGAACTGCGTATTGAATCAGTAGGATATTTTTATGATATGGGATTTTGTGAACTGAAATAATACAGACTGTAGGTCATTATTGTGTCCAGCATATGGAACAGGATGGGCCTAATATCTGATTAGCTAGGATAAGAGGAAGCCTGTTCAGCATCTACAGCAGGATTACTTTTCTGTTGGCGTGCTTTAGGAAAGTGGAACAGAGATCACTTGTGTACTCTTTAATTTTCTTTGAAGTGATTGGGAGTGCTTTGCTACAATGTACGAACAAATTGCATTTACAGTACATTTTGAAAGTTTAGACAACAAAATAAAAATAAAAAAAGTGTGTATAAACCTGGGAATCTTTTAGGATATTAAAGCTAAATTCTGTTTTAATTGTCAAAGAAATTAGTGATACTAATAGTCTGGTAGGATTTTTTTATTCTTTCCACACATACCCAAATAGCATCCCGAGAGCAATGCACGTATCATGCCAGGAGCCATGGAATGGACAAAACAGAATCAAAAGAACAATAATGTTTCCTTTCATAACTGTATAGTACCTAAAACAACACAAAATGAGGATTTCAGGCATGGCTGCACAATGCACATTCCACCTTAGAGGTTTGTTTGCTCCAGTCTTGCTTGAACCAGCACATCACTGAAGGGAAATAGCCTCCTTTTTTCATATCTCTTACTCCTCTTTCCCTTTCAGTATAAAGGCAATCCATTTATATCTTTACAATACTCCTGTGAACAATGATACTGATCATATATACTCAAGTCCTGATTCAGCAAAGCATTCAAGTATATGAAGACATGATTTATCTTGTTTAGTATGATCCTTGAAAAAAATGCTTTTCTTTTTTTCCTGATTCAAAGTCTGTCCCATGTGAGAGAAGCAGAGTTCCTCAGTAAATCGTTACAACTCTAATGGGGTAATAACACATTTACCATAAACTGTGGATTGCTATAACATAGGTCTTAAAAATAAATACAATTGAAGTTATGAAAATTCCAGAGTTCTCTCAAAGGCTTGGTCTTGCAACTCCTGTTTTAACTGGTGGTGAAGAAGTTTAATGGGCATCCACCTAGCTGAGGGACCCTGAGTTAAGTAAGTGTCTCGCAGACCTAAGCTAAACCAGAGGTCTCGTCTTTGTAGCTGTTTGAGAGAGAAAATTGTTGGGCACCTCCATGGGAATGGGGATCAGTGAGACCAGGACATCAGGCCCAGTGCGGGGAGCCAGCGTCAGACACAGCCTTGGGACTGCCAGGCTGGGCCATGAGAATGAGGATGAGGACAGACCAAGGACAGGCTGGGACATCAGCCTACTCTAATATACTTTATACCAATATTAATCTTTCAATTTATACTACTGCTGAGCTTCTTTTACACAAAGTTCAGTTAGAAGTTCTATTCATGACAACAAAAGTTAAGCAATCTTATATTATTTTTTCCCATAATGCTTTCATTCAAAGTTGTGGCAAACTGGAGTGAGGACAGCTACTGTTAAGGTCTTGAGGTACTGAAACACTTCCCAGCTTTGCCTTGGATACACCATCACAGCCTTGCCTGATGCTGGGGGCAGCACCAGCCTGCTGTCATCCCTGTCTGGGCATGGTGGAATAGGCCCTGGATGCAAGGCTTTGCCCTGCCAGCCTGCATGAGACGGTCCCATTGCTCTTTAGCTCAAGGTGCTCTGATGCATCTCTTTCCACTTACTGAGAATTATCTCCATCGGCCTGGGTTGAAGTGGTTGTTTCTTACCTCTGTGTCAAGGCTTTTGGATGCTTAGGGGTGTCCTCCTGCAATTCATCAGAAGACAACTAAAAAGTTTGCTGTGGTGGCAGACCTGACCAACTTCTTGTACTAAGATTTGTATCCAAATACAGGGAATTGTTGGGGGAGACACCCTGTGGCTGCTTTGAACTGTGAGTTTTGTCATTTACAAAGTGCATGACTTCTTGAGGGAACTTCTCTCTCCTTGGCTTGCTTTTCTCCTTGACTACACTGACAAAAGAGCTAACCATTGAGATATTCTTGGCTATGAACTATGCTCTTAGAAAACAGAATTGATGTTCGTATACGGTCTCTTGGCTGCCTATACTTATGCCCATCTGCTACGATGGCGTGATGCTGGCACATATAGTGACACGCCAGTTTTTATGGGCAAGGAGCACCAAGCATGACTGGTTTCACACAGGCAAGCTGCCGAATGCTTCAAGCATCATCTCTTTTGGAAGAATCCTTTCTTTTGTTATAGGATTGCCACACTAATGCCATAGGGCTCTTTAAGCCATTGGTAGCTTTGTATCCTAATATAATACTTGACTGTTGAGGAGGAACATGAGAGGCTGAAGCGCTCTTGAGACTAGCAAGTATCTTTTGAAATGTTGCCTGACTTGGATATATATAAAACACTGGTTATTTGAAATGAAATTTATGGATATGTTAAACAGGAGCACTGAGTAGTTCTGGTTTTATGTATCATCTTTTTAAGTGATGAAAACAGAAATCCCAGCCTTGTGAGGCATAGAAGAGCTTGCCAGCATGGGATACATGGTGTGATCAATTAATCACAAAGCTCCAGTGTTTTCACAACAGTCAATTAAGTAATTCTGAGCACAGAGTTGGCTCAATTAAGTGAAGGACATATGGGGACAGGAATGAGAGGTCAGATAATAAGGAAAGAGGAAATTTAACACAGGGTTTGAATTTGAAAAGAGATCAGTGGACTGGAGAAAAATAGTACGACTTTCCAAGTCATGGAACTTGAGAGAAAATGGGAGGCTTCTGCAATGATGTTCAGTTACCGATTGATAAGAATGTGATGCTGAGGGTGTAAAGAGAAGAAAACAGAATAGAATAACGCAGTTCAGACTTAAATACTTTTATGAGTTTAAATGCAAAAAAGCTGATTGAAAACAGAAAAAAGAGATAATTTTACATGTTTTCCATGGTTTCTAACTGGAGAAAAATTGGAGTTTCTCCTCTGCTTCAGGAATGTTATGCAGTCTCAAGACATATCTTGTTTTGCATTGGATGAGTGCCCCAAGCCCTAGGCTAGCTGCCCTTTGGGAGTGGTAGAGCTGTCTTACAAGAAAAAATCATCCATGTTAGTTTTAGTATATTTATTCCTGAGCAAAAGTTGACATTTTTTTCAATAGAAACTCTTGCTCAAAATCTCTCTTGTCAGAAAAAAAATGTAATTGATAAATTCTCCAAAGACAGATTCAGAAGTGACAATGCTAGAACCAGAGCAGTGACTAAAGTATTATCAATACAAAGGTCACCAAATGGTTGAAACAAAGTCAATGTAGCTGCTTCAGCTGCCTTTAAAATACACTGAGGAATTCACCACTTAGGACTGAGGACATACCCCTTCTTTGTGGTCCTAGACTGTCTTAAAGAAAACAATTTTCTAATTCTCTTTTTCTTTGTCTCGTCTCTAAGTTCCCTTTTTCCCTTTTCAAAATGACAATCTAGTTTTGTTTCTCACCAATTCACTCAACAAGTTTAGGAGTTTCTGGAAACTTTTTGCTGAACTTGGGCTCTCAAACCAAATTGTTTCCTTCCCTCTGAACCCCCTCAAAGCCCAGAAGCTTAGTGGTTTGCTTACTCTCTGGGCAAACCACAGGGCATGGAAGACTTAGCTTCAAGCTACTGCTTTGCTTACCTAGACAATTCATGGGACCTTTAGCAAGAAACATCATGAGACAGCCACTGCAGAATGTTTTTTCTTGACAAAGGCTTTATTTCTTAATCTGGTTTCAAATTCTTCCACTAACTTGGCACTCAGTAGACTTACAGAAACGTAGAGGCCTAAAGGATTACATGGAACTTTTGGTCTTCTAAATTTTGTATTTAAATACATGTGACTAAATAATTTATCTATCTCATTCCCAGCAACTACACTGAGGAACAGGTACCGCATTACCTTTTGAATTTGCATCATAAAGTGATAGTTAGGTACCCTTCCTCTTCTAAATCACTTGCTTACAGGATCTAACAATATCTGATTCCTACTGGCCACACAAAGCTAGTTAAGATGCTGCTATAGAGGGAATAATGATGCCTATTATAGCTGAGATTGTGTAATAGTTTCTATTCCACAACTTTCTGAAGCTGAAATTATCAAGGCTTTGTCCAAGAGTAGTCTTATTGCTGAAAATATATTCAGTAATGGCTCAGCAATTTTACAATATGGGGAAAAAAACTACTTTCCTATTATAAAAATTTAGATTCATAACTTTTTGAACAGTTATGAAGCCAAAATATCCCATAGTAAAAGTTGGAGGTTGGCATGGAAACCACTCTCTGAGGAGAAGGGCATTCGAACTCATTTTTCTGGCCTTGTAATTTATGTAGCTATTTACACTTCTGCAACCCTGAAAAAGGCCCACAAGTATTCAATTTTGAGCCTCAACTTGAAGGGTTAAACATGTTCACAAGTGTTTTCATTATATTTATTTAGTTGACATAACCACAAAAAGAGAAGCTGTTTGCTTGCATCAAGGTGAAGCATCAAACTAATTTTTCCAGATATAATTACCTTTTTCAAGGGAACTGGGAACTGAATGACTTAACATGGCGAGGGGGAAATGGGAAATCAAGCTGTTAATGCTCCAGTAATAATTATGAAAAAAAAGATGCATTTTCAATACTGATTGTTGATTTAGTTGGTCACAATCATTCCTTTAATTTGTTCAGTTACACTTTAAGATAACAAGATATGTAAAAGATGGTTACTTTTGCACTAAGATGCAATATGCTAGCTTTCTGCTGATAGACTTGGTATAAATAGACATAATTCTATCAAAGGTGATGGAACTATGATTTAAACCGAGAAACTGTTTCTATGTGAGCAGCTATGCCTTCAGCTCATACCTATTCCAGCACAGCACTGTTTTCCAGAAAGCTTACATGCAGCACCCTTCATGGCTACATTTACAGTGTCATTCATAAGAAAAAGCCACATTAGACTAGACTTTGAGAGACACTCAAAAGTATTTCACAGTATATTGACCTAGATGCCTACAATGCAACTCCTGGAAGAAAACAAATAGCAAGTGTATGGAAGTTGCATTGTTGGGAAGGTTGAGGATCATCCCAAGAAGCTTCTAAGGACTTCCATGTAGAGGTTGTCTGAGAACCTTAGCACTAGACTACCTGAATGTGGAAACTCCTATAGAAATAGAAACAGACTACTCTAAAAGCTGGTATTTATTGTCTCAGGGCAGCAACTTATCAGCTAGATGTTGGCAATCCTGCTGTCCAGTTATTGTTATAAGCATTTGCAATGTAACCCTTAGTTACAAAGCAAGTACGATCAGGGACTGTAAAGCAGAGTCAGAGCTGCCCCTGCCTTTAACTCATTTTAAAGACAGATGGGAGAGGCCCAATTCCTTCAAAAAGCTATTTTATCTGATGATTAAAGAATGATTTTGACTGTCAGTCAGGGTGCCTTTGGGTGTTTAGATTTATATTTATTCATTCTCAACTTCATTCTCCTTTTAAGGGTGGATATATCCACTATACTGTGCTGAAGAATCCTGGCAATGCATTCCAGAAGACAGGGATGTTTTGAGTGGTAAATTTCCATTTAAACACATAATTTAAGCCCCCAAATTTTTCATTCCCTCTTTGACTTAAAATGCATGAAAAACTTTGAAATTTATTTGGAAAAGCACTCACTGACTTTGTATTCCTAACTTGGTGATAAGTTTGAGGTCCAAGTATTGAACAATGGCATTAAGTAAGCCAGATAGAGAAACAATAAGGGAGAAAGATGAAAAAAAACCTGTGGGAGAAATGGGTAATCTGTTAATGAGCATTTTTACAATGCAAATATAATATATTTTTCCAGATATTTAGGTAATAATTGCCTCATTATCTTTCAGCAATGCATTCTTCATTCCTGCTCCTTTTCATACCCGACACTCATCTTTGTAACTACAATAATGCAGAAATTACTGTACACACATTGTTACAGCTTGAGCCTGTTTGATTAGTTGCCTGGAAAAGAAAGATAATGCCTTATTATTTGTCTAGGGATAGTCAACTTACCCTGTGTTTGGAGATAATCACCTTCACTCTGGAGTGGGAAGACATCCTGCAATTGCCACAGAGCTAAAACCAGTTCTCCCTTTTAGGGAAGGCAGTGAGTCCTGAAGGCAATGACACTTTCCAAGCCTTGACTATCAATAAAGTCTTTCAGACACTGTAAGACTCCATTTTATGGAAGTTAGTCCTTAATATATTTTCAGAACAGTAATGACTGCTTTCTCCATTCGTTTGTTCCATAATGCAGTCTTAAAATTCCACTTGTCTGCAGGATTCATTAGTGATGTCTTTTTTAGGTACACACATGTGCAGCCTTTGTGTGTGTGTGGTCTCCTAGAATGTAAAAACCTCCTTCCTATCTGATTGAGAATCTGGCATGTTCACCCTGTTAACTTGACTTCTTTACTTCTCTGCTAAAACCCTGTGCAATGTTGAAGACCCATCCACTGAGAAATACTGGTCCCATTTCTTATCTGCTGATCTTTGAGCAAAAACAACAGGTTAAAACACTGCCATTCAGTTTCCTTAACCTTTTCCTGTTGCTATAGGACAGTCCTGCAGAACAGGCTGTTAACTGCAAGACATATTTTTAACTGTAGGTCTGGTCAAGTTACTCAATGTGCTTATTGCTATATTTCACTCCAGCCTTGTTGAGGCTGTACAGCACTGTCTGTATCTTATCAGTGCTATAGTAGCATCTACGTACTCTATCAGGACTCCAATTATTGTTAATAAAAGTGCATATGAATAACGTTTATTTTTTTCTTAGAATGTTTGGGCCTGATTTTTCAGTCACCTTTTATGCCCATACATTCCTGTATTTTGGAGGGATCAACTGCTTTAATTAAGCTGTACCAGCTTTTTCAGACTTGCAGCTGGAATACAATAACGAGTTGGAACATATAAAGCAAAGTGCTGTGGAGACACTGAGGCAAGGCTTCCAAGGTAGCACTACTCCATAAAGCAAAATATCCGTCCTGGTTGTTTCCTGATGATTCTCCTTGCCAGCATCTGGAAGTCATTACTGGGACAAAAGGCTATAATTGTATAAACAAGACTCCTGTTTCTGTCCGGAAAGGGGAATGTCAAGGCCAGATTTTGTCAAGGTAATCTAAAAATAAACACTTTCAGGGAATAGTTGTAAGTCCATTACTGTTAGTAATGTAGCTAAAGATCCCTCCCAGCCATTTGATTCTGTGGTTCTGTGAATGAGAAAAAGTATTCCTTATGTCTTTCCTACTGGAATTTGTTCATTCATCAGAATTTAATTGCTTTGTGAAATACATTTGGTTTTGAGCAGACAGGTCTTGTGAAGCCCTGCCTGCTAGGCAGTTGTTGAAGCCTGTTTGGTTTTCTCTCTCATCTGGCCCTATACCAGCTACATAATTTGCTGCTGGAAAATCTGTTTCCAGGCTTCAAGCTTCCTAGTAAATTAAGCTCCTATTTACTATAGCCTCTGGGAAATTCCACCAGGCAGACCATCCTAGAGCTGGTGCTCCATTCCCTTTCAAAGTATATTTCAAAATGCTATTTTTTCTTCTGCCTTAGGAAGCAAGCTAATAATGTAGTCCTGAGATTCTCTGTGAAGCAGAACTATGTCTAATTCAGTCTTTACTGGATAGCCGTGGTCTATACCCTCTTTACAGCAAACATCTGAGGGCATGCTTTCCCTTATGTTGTGCCCTGGCTCTGTCCACACAAAGTCTTCTACGGTGCACCAGTTTCATCCATAATACAAGCCCCATGTGCAACATGAGTCTTTTGACTCAGACCAGATTTCTTTGGTAACTATGGGAAGCTAAAACTAAACCAGTTGCTGGTAGAGTGAATGAGGTGCAACAGACACAAGTTATAATAATGGATATTCTCATTGGATATTAGAAAACCCCACAAACACTTGAAACAGGTTAGCTAGAACACTCCCAGAATCTTTAGAGATTTTCAATGCTTGACTGAACAAGGCTCTGAGCAACTGATCAGTGAGGGCCCTGTTTTGATCGGGGGTCAGGCTGGATGACCTTCACAGATGATGGGACAAGAGGTAGTGGGCATAAACCAAAACATTGGAAGTTCCACCTAAACATGAGGAAGAACGTCTACTGTGTGACTGAGCACTAGAATAGATTGCCCAGAGGCTGTGGAGTCCCCTTCCCTGGAGGTATTCAGAAGCTGTCTGGACACAATGCTGAGCAATATGGTCCAGGTCACCTTGCCTAAGCAGGGAGGTTGGACTAGATGCTCACCAGTGGTCCCTTCCAGCCTCAAACATACTGTGATTATGTGGTTCTGTGACCTTTCTGATCCAAATTATTCCATGATTAAATGAATTAACAATTCTCTAATGAAATCCTGAGTGTTCCATTCAGGCTTGGAAAAGTCCAGATGGACTAAGATGGAAGAAGATAGCATATCAGTACAGCATTTTCTCATTAACACTCACCTGTTATTGACTTTAGTCTTTGTTATGGACCAAAAAAGCTGTAAGATCTTATTTCAAATTCTGTGATTTACCCTGTGTCTACCCCTTAGAAAGATATTTAATTTCTCCATAAATCAGGACAAAATGTCACAGGAAGGATGGAGAAGCCTAGGCATGAATCATTGTTTGTAAAACATTCTGCACAACTAAAGAAGTATTTCAAAGCAAAATAAAGTGAAAAGTTGTTCTGCCAAGCTCTGTTCCACTCCATGAAAATAGACAGGAGAATTTCTGTCTGTAAGTGGAAAGTATTACCCTTTTGCTTTGGTATGTGTATATGCGGTTGTAGATAGATAAATATAGTGTCAGATATATTTACTCCATTTTCCAGAGTTAATATGCTAATAACTTGGTTAGATTTGGCAGATTGCCACATGTTCTCTTCCTGTATGTAAAAGCCCTGATAAAGATAAGGGCATAAAAATTTTGACGTTTTAGTTGTTTCTAACTAGATGTCGTAATGATGGCAGTCAAGTTTTGCTGCAAGAACATTAGCAGTGAATGCTATTCATCAGAGATCTTGACCAAGGCACAGTACTAGCTCATTCCACTGATTTTATTTAAGTACTTTCCACGTACAGAGGTTGAACAAATTAACTGGAAAATAAATGATATTTTGGAACTTTAAATTTTAATACATGCCTGAAAACTCTACTGCAAATCTAGTAGGAAAAATGTTTATTGCTGCTGGAAATGGGCCATAGTGGAATACACTGCTACTTTACAGTTAAAGATAAGCAATCATATTTTAGTTAATAATCCTGGGGACTCAGCCAACCTAATCCTTTTTAATTCATAAACTTGATTCTCAGTAAGCCATACATGTTGTTATCACAGCACTGTTGAAGGGGTTTTGGTTGCATATGCAGCAAAAATTATTCCATCTGGGGAGCAAAGGCACCTACATGCTAAGAATATATATAATGTTTTGAGGCTCTGCCCAAAAGAAATCTTAGTGCTAAAATCAGCTCATTGTGGTATAATTCTTAACTTTAACAATTGAGATAAACTATAATGTGAAAGAGTTTGACTCCTTAAGAAGTCATGGGAGAATCACCTGAATAGTGATTCTATGAAAAGTGTCTATATGTGCCTCTGTCTTTGTTGAAAAGGCTTCTAGCATGTGCATACTTGATTTATAGTATTTGTACATGCCAGGATTGCAATGAGCTGACTGACCTGTCTCTGGTATTGGAATCATCCTGAATATGTTTGTGCAGCAGTCCTCCTGATCTAATTGCCCTGAGGGGATATCTGGAGTAATTAATCATAATGACTGCACTTCGATATGTGCATCTTTGATACATGTTAATGTGGTTGTTTAAAACTCTGGAGAGCCAGCATGTTCCAAATATCTGCAGGAGGCAAGGGTATGCTGCATGGCAAATTCCCAAGTATAATGAAGATAGCTTTTGGGCTAGAGGCTTAGAGGACAGGAGAGGCTCACAAAGACATGCTGAAAGCTTGGATTAGGGAGGAAGGTTGTTTGGATATAAGATGGGAAGAAATGGACAAGTTTCTGTTGCAGTAATGGGCTAGCTGGACTTCAAAAGACAAGCTATGAAAGACAGGAGAAGGAAAATCCACAAGATCTTGACCTGAGCCCCAAACATAGGTTTAATAATTGTACTAATATAGTCTAATATGTTGCTGCCCCAAGTTGCTCATCTTGCCTCTCTGCTGCTTATCCTCCTTGTGGCAAAGGCTAGCAGAATGCAACCTGTGCTTGTGTTTTCAGTGATCCAGCTTATCACCCCCTGCAACTGTCCCAGGTCTCAAGTGAACAATAAGAAAGAACGTGCCTGCAGGTTTTAAAGCAGGGCTCTCTCAAGAACTCAGGATCTCCTGGTACAAGCGGCCTCAGAAGCAGCACTCTCAGCAATAAATACATGGAGAAGGAAGAACGCTGATAACACCAGAGCTATGTGTACCACAGACTGGCTGCTCATTATCCGAATCTGCTTTTAGATAGATTATTTGCCCCTTCCTCCAAGCATCCCACACTGGCTGGTGTTAAAAGGATCCAGAACAGTGAAACGAGATCAGACCCAGGCTAAATGTAGCTATACTGAAACATGTTCTGAGAAATAATGTCAGATGAGCTCAAGATCTTACTAGTTAAGGTTAATAATAGACTCTATTTAAACTGATAATTTCTCCATGCAGCTGTTACTTAAAATTGGCATAAAGCTTCTTGATGGTTTGCCTGAGGAATTGGCCATGTAAAAGCTATTCCCCAGTTAGTCTTAATTATTTGCTGAATGCATATTTTTCTGTGTGCTTCACTCAGCTCAGATCAGCTCTTTGAGGAACCATGAATCTGTTGAGACCAAATCCAATTCATTTGGTTGTGGTCAGTGATTTCAGTGGTAAAAAAGGGATTTTTAGGTGAGCAGGATTCAGCTTTCTGTATCTGTATCTTTCAGTATCTGCTTCCTTCAAATAGATGTACGTGTTTATCTCAGAGCCGTAGCTTTTGCTCAGTATGAGAACATCTGTGTGTCTCTCTACTTACTCTGATCTTGTACATGATGCTCATCACAGCATTATGCAGGTTAAAACAGTTCATTGAGTAATTTCATCTGTAGGATGAAGTCTTAGCAATTAAAAACTCCTATATACTGCTCACTTAATATAAGCTGTTTGTAAGAAATATTAGAAGAAAATGTTTGAGGGAGTGCACTTAATAGACGGTAGGCAAATCATTGTACATGTTTGGATTTATCTTTCATTCTGTTAAAGATTCTTGAATATTATATACCTGAGAACACTATTAGCTTCTCAGGAGGAGGTTTGTACTCAGGTTTTTTTGCATCCAAAGAAATCTCAGGTTGCCCTGGGTTCAGCAGTAGCAGTCATTTTTTCTCCTTCTTAGTAGCTGCTGCAGTGCTGTGGTTTTAACTTTCGGCCTGGGAACAGTGCTGATAACACCGATGTTTTCAGTTGCTGCTCAGTAATGTTTACTCTGACCAAGGACTTTCTG
>WYDI02015935.1:0-10213 GCA_009867235.2 Psittacus erithacus | reverse complement strand
GATGGAGAGGCACAGGGATGGAGAGGCACAGGGAGCCCATGGCACAGGGAGGGAGAGGCACAGGGATGGAGAGGCACAGGGATGGAGAGGCACGGGGATGGAGAGGCACAGGGATGGAGAGGCACAGGGAGCCCATGGCACAGGGAGGGAGAGGCACAGGGATGGAGAGGCACGGGGATGGAGAGGCACAGGGAGCCCATGGCACGGGGATGGAGAGGCACAGGGAGCCCGTGGCACAGGGACCCAATGACACAAGGATGGAGTGGCCCCCCCAGGGCTGTAATGGCCTTTCCCCATGTCCCCTCCCTGTCACCTCTTCATCTTCTCCGGGGTGGACACAGGCTCCTCATAGATCTCAAGGTAGTTGAGGAGAGTGCCTGGGAACAGGGGATATGGGGGACATAAGGATATGGGGGACATGGACACAGGAATTGGGACAAATGGGGATGAGGACAAGGATGGTGCCAGGGCCAGACCAGGCCATGATCCAGAGCCACACTGTGTCCCCGGCTGGTGACAGGGGGTGCCCAGTCCCACCTATGGCCCAGGGCTCATCCTGCCCTGGTCCCTGGCGACATGGGTCCTGGTACAGCTCGAAGAGCTGGTGCCGCTGGTTGAGCTGGTCACCTGTGGGCAGGGACACAGACCAGGTCACCCCCATGGACACCGTGTGCCTCATGTGCCCTCACATCCCTCAGTCCCCATATCCCCATGTCTCTATGTCCCATATCCCCATATTTCCACATCCCCGTGGCCCCGTGTCTTCATATCACATGTCCCTGTATTCCCATGACCCATGTCCCATACCCCCATATCCCCATGTCCCATGTCTCCATGTCCCAATATCCCCTATGTCCCCATGTTCCCCCATGTCCCATATCCCTGTATCTCCACATCCTCTATCCCCATGTCCCATATCCCCTATCCCCATGTCCCCATATCCCCATGTCCCAATATCCCTATGTCCCCATGTTCCCCCATATCCCCATGTCCCATGTCCCCCATCCCCATGTCCCGTATCACCATATCCTCACGTCCCCACGTCCCCCGTCCCCGTGTCCCCACCGCGGGAGCAGTTGTCGAAGTTGAGGTCCCCGCAGAGGACATCGAAGGCCACCACGTCCCCGCTCTGCTGCTGCTCCTGCTGGAACTGCTGCAGCCAGCGCAGCGCCAGCGTCAGCTGCGCCTCCCGGACGGCGCCGTCCCCTGCGGCACACGGGGCCATGGAACCGCTGCCGCCACCCGCGGCCCGCGCCTGCCCCCGCCGTCCCCAGCTCACCGGCCGGCGCCTGCAGGTGCGTGCAGCCGATGTAGCCCACGATGCGCCGGTGCCGCGCCGAGCCCAGCAGCACCTGCGGGCGACGACAGCCTCAGCGGGGAGCCGGCAGCGCGGCGGACCCGGCAGCAGCCCCGGCAGCGCAGCGGGACCCGGCAGCAGCCCCGGCAGCGCGGCGGGACCCGGCAGCAGCCCCAGCAGCAGCCCCGGCACCGCGGTGGACCCGGCAGCAGCCCCGGCACCGCGGCGGACCCGGCAGCAGCCCCCGCACCGCGGCGGGACCCGGCGCTCACCTGGGCCATCAGCAGCCCCTTGTCGGCCATGGCGTCCTCACGGGCGCCGTTGGGGAAGCTGCGGAAGGCGGCGGCCAGGACCGGGAAACGGCTGGCGAGGAACAAACCGCTGCCGAAGAGCCGCAGCCGCCAGCGGCGCAGCCCCCCCGTGCCCACCTCCGAGATAACGTGAGGGAAAACGCGGCCGAGCCGGCGGCGGAGACACGCGGCGGCCGCGGCGTCGAACACCTCCTGCAGGCAAAGGACGTCGGCGTCCGGCGGGAAGCGCTCGGACAGCGGCGGCTCCGGCTCCGGCTCCGGCTCCGGCTCCGGAGTCTCCATCATCGGCGTCTCCACCTCCGGCATCTCCAAGGCCACGCTGCGCTCGGTGCGCAGGGTCCCGCCGTAGCCGTTGGCTCCTCGGTGCCGCGGCTCCACCAGGCCGGCGCGGTCGCTGTCAGGGTCCGGTGCCGCCGGGACGAGGCGCCGGGCGATGTCCGCGGCCCGTTGCGGCGTCTGCCCCAGGTTGCTGAACTTGGCCAAGCCGCTGGGCAGGAGGCAGAGGTTGGCGCTGAGGAAGGTGAAGGTCCGGGGCTGCCGCAGGTCCCACGGCTCCGCCGGCGGCGCCGCGGCCGTGTGCTGGTAAAGGAAGGGGCTCCGCGCCGCCTGCAGCGGCAGCCACAGCAGCAGCCCCAGCGCCGTGACGGGCAGCGAGAGCAGCAGCAGCACCGCGAGCACCGGCCCCGCCAGCGCCCAAGCGGCGCAACGGCGGCACCGACCGCACGGGCTCCGCCGCCGCTCCGCCGTCGTGGGCCGCAGGTCCAGGAGCCGGTTGAGGGCCCAGAAGCCGGGAGCCAGCAGCGCCCGAGCCACGGCGTCCAGAGCCGCCAGCGCGGGGCTGCGGAACGGGGACTCCGGCAGCCGCATCGCGGGGGGGGCGGCGGGCACGGGCCGGGGGCTCAGCGCAGGGTCCTCGCCGCAGCCGCTGACACCTGCGGGACGGACCCGCGTTAGGACGGAGCGGCCGCGGCCGCCGCCGCCGCCGTCGGAACCTCCTCGCCCCCCGCGAGCTCCCCACGCGCCTCCGGGTCGGACGGAAGCACCGGAGCGGGGCGGGGGGCGCGGAACAGACGGAGCCCGAGTCCCTGCAGCGGGCACCGGGACCCGCAGAGACACCGGCACCGGGGGCACCCCCCGGCAGCGCCGCTCGCCCGCCCCGAGGAGCCGCCGTCCGGCCGCGGGAGCAAGGAAGGGGCTGAGCCGCGGCGGCGCCTGGACTGGCCCGACGGGTTCCCGGCCCCTGCGGGGGGCAGGACCCGGCGCCACGGGCGAAACCACCGCGTCTGCCCCGGCACCGCCGGCTGCGCCAGTGGGTCCTGCCCGAGCCTTCCCGAGTCCTGCCGAAGCCCTGCCCGAGTCCTGCCCGTGCCCGACTCCTGCCCGACTCCTGCCCGAGCCCGGGTCCTGCCCGAGCCAGAGCCCTGCCCAAGCCTGGGTCCTGCCCGAGTCCTGCCCAAGTTCTGCCTGAGCCGGAGTCTAACCTGAGCCTGGGTCCTGCTCGAGTTCTGCCTGAGCCCGAGTCCTGCCTGAGCCTGAGTCCTGCCTGAGCCCGAGTCCTGCCTGAGCCTGGGTCCTGCCTGAGTCCTGCCCAAGTTCTGCCTGAGCCCGAGTCCTGCTCCAGCTGAGTCCTGCCTGAGTCTAACCTGACCTTACCTCAGTACTGACTGAGCCTGGGTTCTACCTAAGCTTGAGTCCTGCCTGAGTCCTGCCTGAGTCCTGCCTGAGTCCTGCCTGAGTCCTGTCTGAGTCCTGCCTGAGTCCTGCCTGAGTCCTGCCCAAGTCCAACCTGACCCTCCCAGAGTCCTGCCCAGGTCCTGGGCCCTGCCCAAGTCCTGAGTCCTGCTCCAGTCTGAGTCCTGTCTGAGTCCTGCCCTCCCGCACCCACTTCCAGCATGGGATGGTGCTGGGCACTGCGGATGCTGGGGTCACTGGGAATGCTGGGGCTCCTCCAGCCCATCCCAGCTCCCGGCACACGCAGCCGCTCTGTGCTGTGTTGGCTGGCGGTGTCCCCAGCCTGGCACCAACCTTGGCTCTGTCCCTGCTGCCGCCATGGGGCCAGGGCACAGCCATGGGGCTGGTTCCCACCTCACTGACCCCGGCACGGCCCCGGCATGGCCCTGGGACAGCCCCGGCACAGCCCCAGAACGGTTCTGGCACGACTCTGGCACAGTTCCTGCCCCATGGTTCCTGCCCCATGGTGCTGGCACAGCTCTGAATGACTCAACGCGGGGCCCGGCACTTCCCAGCGGCTCCCGCATCCCACGGGAAGGTCAATCACTGTCATGGGAGTGTGAGTGTGTGGGGAGCGGCCCCCGCGGTGCCGGGGTCACCGTGAGCCATGGACAGACCGGTGCAGGCAGCGCCTACAGACACCGCAGAGCCGGCAGAGCCGGTGGGACAGAACACGGAGCGGGAGCAGGAGCAGGGAGCAGGGAACAGGGAGAAGCAGGAAACAGGGAGAAGCAGGCAGCAATCATTGTTCTCACAGGACTGACGTGGGCATTGTGCAGGCAGCAGGAAGAGGCATTGACCCAGTGCCCCGTGGTGCAGGCAGCAGGAAGAGGCATTGACCCAGTGCTCCATGGTGCAGGCAGCAGGAAGAGGCATTGGCCCATTGACCCATGGTGCAGGCAGCAGGAAGAGGCATTGGCCCATTGACCCATGGTGCAGGCAGCAGGAAGAGGCATTGACCCATTGCCGCATGGTGTAAGCAGCAGGAAGAGGCATTGCCCCATCGCCTCACAGTGCAGGCAGCAGCAGGCAGTAGCATTGATCCATTGCCCCACAGCGCAGGAAGCAGCAGGCAGCAGCATTGATCCATTGCCCCACAGCGCAGGAAGCAGCAGGAAGCAGCCTTGCTCCATTGCCCCACAGTGCAGGCAGCAGCAGGCAGCAGCATTGATCCATTGCCCCACAGTGTGGGCAGCAGCCGGAAGCGGCACTGCTCTATTGCCTTGTGGTGGGGGCAGTAGCAGGAAGTGGCATTTTCCGTGGTACAGGCAGCAGAACCGGCAGTCTGGCAGTGCGGGCAGCACAGGGGCCCCCGATGCTGTGTTTGCTCAGCACCCACCTGTTTGCCTTCACTGCGCTGCCTGTACCACGCTGCCCGGCAGCTCCTGCTCATCCCTGCCTTCGATGCTGGCAGTGGAGTGAGCGGCACTGACCCCAGTGCTGGCTCCTTCCCGGATAGCCCGGCAGCCCCGAGCTGCCCGCATCAGTCCCTGCCCACACCAGCTCCTTGCCCTCACCAGTCCCTCCGCTGCCTGCCGCGGTCACGCCACGTCCCGTGTCCCCGGTGCCCGCCGCTCACCTTCGCACTCCACGGCCCCGGGCGCCATGGCCAAAGCCACCACCACGGGAGGCTCCGGCCCCGCTGCCGACGGTCACCGGCGGCTCCGCAGGTCACAAACATCCGCTGGCTGCGGCCGTGCCCGGTGCCCGGGCTGGCGACATTCCTGCCGCGGTGCGTGGCCGGCGCCTCACCTCCTGTTCCACCTGCGGGCAGGCGCTGGCATGGTGCGGGCAGGGGCGGGCAGCGGTACAGGCAGGGTCTGGCAGTGGTACAGGCAGGGAGCCGGAGCTGCTGGCGCTGCACCTTGCCCTGCTGGTTCAACCGGCGCCGTAACCCCATGTTTCCCGCGTCCTGGCTGTGCCGGTGCCCGGGGGGCGGTGGCGGGTGCAGGGTGCTGGGTGCAGGATGCAGGGCGCAGGGTGCTGGGTGCCGGTGCTGTCACCTACCTGACTGCTTCTCGATGAGCTCCGGCTTTGCCGGCTGGGCTCGGCCCGGCCCCGTGTGTCCGCTGGTTTCCCTTCGGGGCTGGTTGGCTGCGCGCTGCCGTTTCCCCTTCCTGCCGCGGGCAGCGCGTGGAGCCGGGGCTGAGGCGGGGACTGAGCACCCCAGAAACCGGCCCCGGCCCCCTCCCGGGGTCACATCAGGACCAGGGGTGTCCGTGTCTCCCCTCCGTGGGGCTCCTCCCTCCCGCCGGTGCTCCCGGTGCCGGTTCCCGGCTCCCGCTTCCGCATCCGAACGGCGGCGGCTGCCAAAGGAAACAGGGAAAAGAGCCACGGCCTTGACCGCGGGGTGAGCCCCCCCTCCCTGCACCGCTGCCTGTAACTCTGCCTGCACCCAGTGGCGCTGCCTGTAACCCTGCCTGTACCCAGCGCTGCTGCCTGTAACCCTGCCTGTACCCAGCACTGCTGCCTGTCATCCTGCCTGCACCCAGAGCTGCTGCCTGTAATCCTGCCTGTAACCCTGCCTGTACTCAGCACTGCTGCCTGTAACCCTGCCTGCATCCAGTGATGCTGCCTGTAACCCTGCCTGCACCCAGTGCTGCGGCCTGTAACCCTGCCTGCACCCAGTGCTGCTGCCTGTAACCCTGCCTGTACCCAGCACTGCTGCCTGTCATCCTGCCTGCACCCAGAGCTGCTGCCTGTAATCCTGCCTGTAACCCTGCCTGTACTCAGCACTGCTGCCTGTAACCCTGCCTGCATCCAGTGATGCTGCCTGTAATCCTGCCTGCGCTCACAGTTGGTGTTTTGGAGCTGGTTTATTGCCTGGTGCCGGTGTCGCTGCCCGGAGCCGGTGCCTGCGCTCACCAGAAGAACAGCGGGTGCCCGTCCTCCCGCGCCAGCTCCACCAGGCAGTCCAGCAGCACCGTCGCGTCCCGCAGCGCGGTGCTCGGCACCGTCTCTGCCAGGACGCGGCGCAGGAAGGCCGGGCTGTGCCGCTCGTCCAGGCTGCTGGGCCCCGCCAGGATGCCGAAGCTGTTCACCAGCGTCTCCGTGAACGCGGGGTGCACCGAGGGGCTGTAGCCCAGCGCCTGCAGCCGCCCCATCACGCCGAGGTAGCGCCGCACGGCCGCGAGGCAGCAGCGCTCGTCGAAGCTGCCCGGGATCACGCTCAGCGCCGTCTGCGGGGGGAGAGCGCCGGGTCAGAGCCGCGGGTCCGCGCCGGGGCAGCGGCGCGGGGCTGGCGGGACCGGCGGCAGCGCTGCTCGTACCGCCAGGATCTTCTCGGGGATGTTGGCGACGGTGAAGCCGTAGAGCCGCTCGTGGTCGGGGAAGACTCTGGCAAGGATGCGGCGGTCGAGCTGGAACGCGATCTCGCCCACCAGCTGCTCCCAGGACGGGTGCCGGCTCCCTGCGGGGCGCGGGCGGCGGGAGTCAGCCCCGCGCAACGGCAGCGCCGGCGCGGGTCGGAGCTCCCCGCCGGGACCCCCCCACTGCTCACCTTGTGAGCCCGAGCTCTGCTGCGAGTCCTGCCCCGCGGCCGACCCCGGCTGCTCCAAACCCGGCGCTTGCGGTGGTGTCGGTGGCGCCGCCGGGGCCGCTGCCTGTGGGAAGGGGCACGGCGGGGTCCTGGCCGCCCACTGCCGCAGGTCCGACAGCCTCATGCTGCCGCTGCTCAGCTCCAGCGCCGAGGAGTCCCGCAGCGCCGCGGGCGGGGGCCGGGAGCCGGTACTGCCGGCGGGGCTGAAGCGGTTCAGGGGGCACGAGAGGCGGAGGCTGTCAGCGCCGGGCGGGCCGGGAACGGTCACCGGGAGCGCTGCAGCGGAGGAGGAGACTGGGGGGGGGCTGCACCGGAACCATCAACCCAGGGGCTGGGGCTGGGGTTAGGATGGGATGGGGCTGGGGGAGAGGATGGGGATGGGGATGAGATGGGAATGGCTGGGGATGGGATTAGAATGGGGATTGGGTTGGGAAGGGGATGAGGATGGGGTTAGGATGGGATGGGGATGGTGACATGAAGATGGGATGGGGTTAGGATGGTTGGGTATGGAATGGGGATGGAGATTGATTGGGATGGATGGAGATGGGATGGGATGGGACAGGGATGGGATAGGGTTAGAGTGGGGATGGGACAGGGATGGGATAGGGTTAGAGTGGAGATGGGATGGGATGGAAGGGCTTCTCCGTATACATTTTATCCTGCCATCAGCGAATATCATGCCACTGCTCAAGTTGCTGTTCACGGCGCTGTTGATGCCGGCAACGCTGCTGCCGACGCCGGTGCTGCCGCTGATGCCAGCGCTGCTGTCGGTGACCGTGGAGCCCAGCGGCAGCGGGGCCCAGGGTCCATCCTGTGACTGCCGGATGATGTCCCACGAGGAGCTCTGCTCCAGCGGTGCCAGCTCTGGCGCGCCGCTCACTGCAGTGCTGTGGTCAGTGGATGCACCACCACCGCAGCCCTTTGCCACCATCACCATAACCCCTGTGCCACCATCACTGCCAAGGGCTGTCCTGTGCCAGCACCGTGACCCCTGTGCCACCACCACAACCCTTTACCACCAACCTGTGCCGGGGAAGGGGAAGTAGCCGGTGTTGCTCCCGAGTGGCGGTGCGGAGCCAGGCACACCCCGCTGCCATTGCCGGAGCTGCCGCGGGTCCTGCAGCCGCCCCACAGCTCGCGCCAGCTCCTCATTCTCTGCCAGCAGCGCCTGGATCTCGCGGCGCAGCCGGTCATAGCAGGCCAGGACCGTGAGCCCCGCGCGCGGCACCGGCTCCATGTGCTGCCCGGTGGTGCCAGCGGTGGCCCCGCAACCCCGTGGAACCTGGGGGGTGCTGGAGCCCTGGTTCCATGGGGATGTCACAAAGGGACGTTGCCCCCATCACACAGTGTGGCCATGGCACCCGGCACTGCCATGGTGCTCTGCTCTGGGAGGCACCCGTTCGATCGGTGGTGCCACCACCGCAGGTGCCCTATGGTGGGCCCCTGTCCCCATCCACCTCGCTCTGTGCCTGCAGGACCTCAGCTGGGGCCGTGCTGTGGCACGTACCGGGTCACAGCGGCGCTGCCACCCCAGGGACCCCTATGGGGAGCCTGGTCCAGCCCTTCTGGCTGCTGGGACCCCCACGAGGGCTGCACCGGCCTCACTCTGCCGTACCCAAGCCACCGCGCGTGGCCCAGCGCGCCCGCGTGCTCCATGGAGAGCCTCAGCAGCTCCGCGTCCTCCGCTGCCGACTCAACCCCCAGCGCTGGGAGCCCCCCGGCCCTGCGGTGCCCCGCTGAGGAGGAGGCCCTCAGCACCGCACTGGCCTTGTGCCGGGTCAGCGCCAGCGCCAGCACCGCCATCGACCGCCGCTCCTTCATTGCCACGGGCCTGGCCGCCGAGCTGCTGGAGGAGCTGCTGAGCCGGCGGCTGCCGGTGCCACAGCCGGAGCAGGATGATGGCAGCCCCAAGGAGGGGTGCTGCGCCAGCGTCACCACATCCCCATCACTGGAGCAGCTGCGCCGGCACAACCAGGGCTTCCAGCGTGCCATGGAGAGCTTTCAGGAGCCGGCATGGGCACCGGTGGATGCTCCTGCGTGCCCCAGGCAGCGCCGGCACCAGGCCCAGCCCTACGGCCACCTCTGCTGTGACCCCACCTGGCACGTGGCCCATGGCTGCTGCGCCCGCGTGGAGCTGGTGCCGGGTGCGGGGCACCAGCGCGGGCACAACCCCGGCCCTGCGGCACCAACCCGCAGCGAAACCTCCTGCGCACGGCAGCGCCACAAGCACCGCGGCAGCACACGGGACGCGCACCCGGCGCCTGGAACTGGCGCCATTGTCAGCCGCGAGGCGCGGCAGTGTTGGTGCGGCACCCAGGCTGCGGCCAGGGAGCCCCCATGGGAACCAGAGCTCAGCCGGCAGCCCTACGGCCAGGAGGTAAGGATTGGTGTGCTGGGCTGGCATAGAGCCTTGCCATGTGGCATGGAGCATTACCATGTGGCACAGTGCCACAATGGAGCATTGCCATATGGCACGGAGCACCACCACGGCACCACCACCACTGCACCTCTCCCCTCGCAGAGTCTCGCCATGGCACCGCTGCGCCGCGATGGAGAACCAGAGCCGGGGCCCCGCTGCGCCTGCGGTTGCGTCCTGGCCCTGAAGAGCCACGCACAGGACATGGGCTGGATGCAGCAGGAGCGGGAGGAGCTGGTGCCAGGGAGCTGCTTCCGGGAGCCGCACGCCGCCGGTGCCACCAACATGGTGCAGGTCATCGCCAGGACCTTCGAGCTACGGGCGCAGCAGGACCCGCGCGTGCCGCTGGCGGTGCCAGCGCCCGCACAGACCCGGCGCGGCAAGGCCGGGGCTCGCGATGGTGCCCGGCACGGGGCCCGCTCTTAAATAAAGCCCTGGCCGTGGCTGTGCCCTGTGCCAGTGTCGGTGTGACCATAACTGACCCCGTGTGGTGCTGGGGCGGGTAGGAGGGCAGGGGGTGCTGCCCCACCACTGGGGGCGCCGCAGGCAGGGCAGGCCCTGCCGGCAGCCGCAGCCCCGGTTTGGCAGGGCCGGGAGAAGCAGAACCAGAGGCGGCAGAGATGAACTAACAGGGGTTTATTATTCACAGCAGGAGCCGCACGGGGGGGCAAGGGCTGGGACCCCCCCTGACCGGGCAGGGACTGACAGGGACAGAGCTGAGCCCCTGCAGGGATGCTCTCAGGGTGTCTGAGCCCTGCCTTCAGTCTGGGGGCTGCCAGCACTGCCCCTGCCTGCACAGTGAGGGGAGGTGAGGGCCGGAACAGGCAGGGACAGGCAGGGGATAGGCAGGGACAGGCAGGGATGGGCAGGGGGCAGCCGAGGGGGGCAGGACAGAGGGGCCGAGCTCCACTGCTGGCTGG
>WYDI02015934.1:0-34407 GCA_009867235.2 Psittacus erithacus | reverse complement strand
GTGTCCCTGCCCATGGCAGGGGGGTTGGAACTAGATGATCTTAAGATCCTTTCCAACCCTAACTATTCTATGATTCTGATTCTGTGATTCTAACATGTGTTCAAGAGAAATGTCACTCCCACTTGCCAATGAACCTACTTCCCCTCAAAAGTTGCTTTGGCAGTATGTACTCCCATTTTGAACCTCATATTGTTTCCATTGCTTTATTATTTTAAGCTGAAGATCTAAGCTTAGGCAATGTAACTTTAGTTTTAAAATCAGAAGCACCATATACTCTAGCTTCCTGCACGGATCAAAGACAATGGAGTCTTTTAGGTGGTATGATAAACATCAAGCACTTCACACTGGTTTTCATACTGACATCAAGAAATTATGAGTCTTTTGGGGACACCACCACTCCCCAAAAACCAACAAAACACAACAAAAAAACTACACCATGCTTCAGACCTTCAGTCTAATCTGTTGCTTTAAAACCTGAATTTAATTCTAGAAAAGGGAATCATAGTATTGTGTGTAAGACCTATGAGATTATTCATGTCATTTTGAAATTTATTAGATTAAAAATGAAAAAGAGCAAAACAGAAACCACCTTATTGAACTATCAGCACTCCATGAAAGGGAAAACACATGCAGATACCACAACAAACCTTTATAGATAAATTTTCTGATTTGCAAATAGAATCTGCATAAGCTTTACTCAGGGTGGAAATTTTCTGATCACCTATGCTTTATGATCTATGGGGTATTTAATTCATGGTATTCTTCACTTCTTTCTGTGGTGTTTCTGTGACTGACACAGGAGACGGAAGATGTATTTTCTGAATGTTCATATTATTAGGGCAGCTATGGCACACAGGGAAATGGATTATGCCCTCTGGAGAACTCGAACTACTTATTGACCTGAGTTATCTGAAGAAATGAACAGAGTAGAAGTAGGCTATTTCAATAGACTATAGGCAAAGCTAAAGAGAGTATTTCTGAGCCCACTTACGTCAGGTCAATTAATGAAACTCAGCTCCATGTACTTAATAGGCGATACTTCTGAAAGACATGCTGAAGAGGCTTGTTGGCTTCTTTATATTGTATACTTAGCCTTACACTTTCCTTTCACAGACTAGACAGATAAGTGTGTGGTTAAATATTCGAAGGTGCAGATAATTCAGCATAATCCCAGCCAATGTCATTGTCTCATGGTTTACTGTTTAGAACGCAAAAAAAAAACTAATAGAAAAGGATAGAATAGAATAGAACAGAAAAGAACTGAACTGAACTGAACAGAGTAGGAGTAGGCTATTTCAACTGATTGTGGGCAAAGCTAACCCGAGTATTTCTGAGCTCACTTTTGTCATGCCAATTAGCAGTTAAATTGCTGAGTAAAACTCAGCTCCGTGTACTTAATAGGAATCACTTCTGAAAAACACTGAAAAAAGCAGAACAGAATAGGAATAGGCTATTTTGGCTGACAGACACCTACAATGATTAATTCAACTTTCGGACTAGTTTAGGGCTGGACAAGTTAAAACCTGTTATTAAGGGCATTATCCAAATGTGTCTTAAGAACTGACAGGTTGGAGCATCGACCACCTCTCTAGGAAGCCTATTCCAGAAATTGATCACCCTCTCGGTAAACAAATGCTTCCTAATGTCCAATATAAACCTCCTCTGCCACAGACTTGAGCTATTCCCTTGTGTTCTGTCACTGGATCCCAGGGAGCAGGTACCAGCAGATTCCTCTCCATTTCACCTCCTCAGGAAGCTGTAAAGAGGAATGAAATTGCCCCTTAGCCTCCTTTTCTCCAAACAAGATGGACCTAAAGTCCTTTGCTGCTCCTCAAAAGACATTCCTTCCACTCCTTAAATGGCAAGTACTCTAATTACAGCACATTAAGCTGGATCTAGTTATGAAAAAACATTGCAGACAACATAATAAACTACAGCCTAGAAGACATACTGAGAGCACTAGGAAGACAAAGAGGTAATGGAAATTACATCTGGTTCATAGCAATGTTCTTACTAAGCCTCAAACTTCAAGGAACATTTAATTATTTCAGGATTAAAAGTACAGCATGAAAAAAAAAACTGAATCATTGTATTTCCTTTTTTTTTTTTGTATGTGTGTATATATATATATATATATGCTGTTTACCTGCAGTCTTATCAGATGTCAGAATAATGGACACATATATCAAAATCTAGAATAACATGGAAATTGTCATACACAGTAAAAAACCAAGGAAAATCAGGGATTTGCAACAGATGGCTGGTTTTATCTCTGTTAATAACTGCATTTATCCAGACAAACAGCTGGCCTAACTGACTAAAGCTAAAGGCACTAAAGACTCTCAGCATTAGAGTATGCTTACAGTGTAGATTCTCCACCTTGCAGGCTTGAGCTGTTTATATTCCTGTTCTAGCCCACTTGTAAAAACAGAAGCCATGCTGAGCAATAATGTGTGAGTTCATATACTCACTCTGATACTGGCACCCAGTATGCACTTGCATGACTTCCAGGAGTGGACCTTAGTACTGCTGTTACTTGTACTGCTTTGTCAGGGCTTTCAGAAGAAGTTGTGGGAGGACTTGGTCCTTCCAGAATATCCACAGATACAGTGCAAAGTAATTTGTGGAAAAGCAACACTAAAATGGGCCCTCGGCTCGTGACCAAAATTTTCATGTTAGCAGCTTATAAATAAAGGCCAGCCAAGTTTTGATGGGTGACTCCTCTCATGCCAGGGCTTGTGTATATGGCTGAGAGGTAACACTAGTTAACAGCAGCTATAAAAAGGCACTGTGGAAAAAAAGGTTGTAGATCAGTCCCATGAGGCCATCCTATGCTCTAGAGGTGGTCCCTATAGAGTGTGCATGAAGGCTCTTATATGAGAAAAGTAAGCTCTTCTACTTAGCATTTTACAGAATATTTCCAATGTAAAAGCTTATTAATTTAGCATCACCACCGTAGCTGAGCAAATGCCAAGAGCCATGCCCCAGAATGGCTGGAGAATATATTTAAGAGGAGGAATGCTTTGATATTGGATTGCTTTGGTTTCAAATTCTGTCTTAAGAGGCATGAGAGCTAGAAACATTTCTGAAAAATAACGGACACAGGAGTTTCTATTTCACCCACAGGCTCCCATAGGTGAAACTCTCTTTTTGGACATGGGAAGACTCAGCTTAAAATCCTAAACCAACAATCCTAATTCAAACTAGCCAAGGAAAGAGAGAGCCATTTAAGAAAATCAGCTCAAGAGCTATGTCATAATTGTTCTAATTTGCAGGGAGTCTTCTGAGTATTTGCAGTTGCTGCACCTGGAAAACACATTGACATAAGATTGCCCTTTTCTGGAGTAAGGACAGTAATCCCCTCCAGCTAAGCGAGGGTTAATATGGTACCTTGTTGTATTAAAAAAGAATAATTACTGGGTGTGCAGAAAAAGTAATCTTGTAGAACAGAAAATGTCTAAGAAGATTACACTTAAGACACACCTTAATTTAAGGTCTGCAAAAATGCAAAAGGAACTGAATTCAAGTCACATTTCAGAAATTAAGAGAACAGTATGTGGGGTGTTGTCCCGCTGTTCTCATTTACTGCATCTTAGTCATTGCTATTCTGTGAGCAAACAAAATGTTCAGATCTTGTGGTTGTCAATACTATTACCTGCACTTCTGCAGCCAAAGGCAATCTTCCTTCCTGTTCAAAACCTGACTCAAAGAGAGGAATTACGCAGCCACAGTGTAATAAAAAGGGTCTAATTATGTTGGGCTTTTTTCAGGTAGGACTTCCTCCATATTCACACAGTGACTTGTTCTACAAGCTATCTGTTTGTGGTTTTAATGCCAGTAGAGTCACAAGTCCCTTCTTACAGTACTGCTGAGTATAGTTTACTGTTCAGGTTTTTTATCACTTTAAATGATTTATTAGTAGTTTTAGGAATGAGATGGAAAACAGTACCCTGTAATAGCTGACTTAATATTAAATGACAACATATGAAGATTTATTCAAGTTTTACATGCTCCCTCCCTTATAGTACGCTGTGTTTTTTTTTTTTTTTCATTCCCTCAAGTTCTTTCAGAACTCTTTGCAACCCAGCAGCTGCTTCAAGGAATGCACCTACCAAAGCCAAGCCCAGCTTTGTTTTAATGATTATTTGGGAAGAGATCCTGCTAAAGTCACCCACAGGTGCAATTACTGAAATGAGAACTGACAGTGTTCAGGGCTAGGTTGGACAGGACTTTGAGCAGCCTGCTCTAGCGGAAGGTGTACCTGCCCATGGCAGCTGATATTCAGGTTTCTGCTAGCAGAACCAAATGGCCAACCCTCAGATTTGCTAGTCAGAGAGGAAGATACAGCAGGGTGCTAATTTTAACACTGCCACTACTGGGAGCAGTCACTGTGGTTGTTTCCAAGTGGGTCAACTTCCCAAGATATCAGGAGCTCTTTTTTTGCACCATCCTGCCAACCACGGCGAAGTTTTTCAGATCGGATTCTGCAGCGGGCTTTGCTCCTGTTTGGACCCCTGAGTTCAACAGTTAGACTTTCAGCAGAGCTTAGAGGCTAAGCTGTTTTAGAAATCTGGCCAAAAGTGTGTCATAAAGCTAGGAGGGAATACAGGGCAGGGAAAAAAAAAAAGCAAACAAGATAAATCATAGGGCAGGACAAAAATAAAAACACCCATAAATCACTGCCTCTTTCTAGAAGCTTGAGGCACACCTGACCTTGCTAAAGAGCCAGGTGGGTGCCGACTGCTCAAAGATCTGCCACAGGTTTTGCTTTAAATAATAATCAAAAGTAACAAATGCACATGGGGAATTAATGCAGTCATCTATTTGAGATTTTGACCAAGCCACTGTCATTGAAAATAATTAGTATTAGCTGGAGAAGAGGAGACCAAAGAAATCTGGGCAAGAAAAGCGCAGAAAGAATCCCAGTTGTGCTATGTCTAGGTATTATTTGTTTAATTTTAGTTTAGTGAATACATTTCAGCTTGGGTTTTCTCCTCATTTCATCAAAAATTGAATCAGCTTGCATGCATCTATTCCAGGAGTGTTTGTGCTTGAATTTACAATGTAGTCTGCAGAAAGGCCCTAGATATGATCAAAGGAAGAGAAATAAATCTACAAGCTCTGCTGAACAGAAATTTTCCTTTTAGCTCTAGCACAAAATTAACATAGAAATGACTGAAATCCATGCAATGAATGTTTTTTTGGACATGTAAATTAGTACAGCTGATATAATCCATTGTTAAAGATTTGTTTTAAAGAATTTTGGAGATTTAGTTTCTATGTTAGGTAGTAAATATTTATCCATTATTCTACCAAAAAAACCCCCACAAAACCTTTTTATTACAGTAACCATAGTGATGTGCAGAATAATGATACAACAAGGGACATAGCAAGCATATATTCTTTGAACAGCTTCCATATATTTTCCAGATTCTATTACCATACTAAACTATCAAATGTTTTAAGCAGCCAGTAGAGAAGAAAAAATAACCCCTAAAGCTGTTCCTTATTCAGGCTATAGTCCCCATTAGGTCACTTTAATGGATAGGCTTTTCTTGCGCAAGAATCTGCAGGCAAAATGGCCTTTCTCATAGTACATGCTTTGTTTCCTCCTTTACATCCAGGAATTCAGTATAATGGAGATGACAGAGCAAGCATCTTTCCTTACCATATGCTTATGTGATAAGGTGGTGCTATCATTGCCATTTGACAGGAAGGCAGAAACCCCAGAGATAATTTTGACACTAGTCAAATCTAGTGTCTTACCTTCCAAGGTAAAAGTGATAATCCCTCTGCAGTGTGGATTCTTAAAATGTGACCATCTGTATTGGAAATCTGTGTATGAAATTGAAATGGCTGAGAAGATACAGTGAAGACAAGGGTGCTTTCTGAATCCTTATTCACCCTTACATCATCATTACTGTAGCTTTACAGAGGAAACTATTTTCTTCCACGGAGAATCCAAATATTTTCTTGAGGTAAGCATACTTTTCCCCTTTCACATCAAGAATTCAGTCTCATTTTATCTTTTATTTATTTATGTATTTATTTATTTATTTTTACATATTGTGATGTTTGTGACTTTAAGCTATGAAAAGGAAGACTTGGTTTCAGTGTCATCCTGTTCCTGGAGGTACTGAATCTCACTGTTTCTGCCTTCCAATTTACTGGCCAACAACTGTCACTGCAGCCACAAGACATTCTAGTCTCCTTCACTTTCCAAACCTATCCTCATGTCAAGAAATGCTGACAGAGACAAGCCATGAAGTAAAACAGGGATGAGAAACCTGATTTCCAGATGAATGCTGCATCATTAATCACCAGTATAGACTGGTGTACAGAGACAGTCTGTATGTCTAATCAGTACAGGAACCAGAGAGGTTCTGGATGAAAAAGACCTTCTTCTTTTGCTCCAGGAAGTGCCTTGAGCAGAGATTGTTTGGGCTGAGCACACCCATTGCCCTAGATCTATAGGTTAGTTGGAAAGTGTTTTTAAGTCTGAGGCAGTTTTGAGCACACCAAGCAGACCTTTGCTAGCCAGAAGAATATTTGTGGATATTATTCAACTCCAGGATAAGACCGCAGCTGAACAAGGGCTTTAAGAAATTCAGGTTTGAATTTGTGGCACTAAATGGGTCAATTATAGATCTGAAACTTTGATGTTTACCATAAGTTACTAGTCCAGCAAGATCTTAAGTCTTGCTAACATGGATGTGTGTGGACAGACTCAAGCTCCTCTAAGCCATGTTGCTGTATTGGTATGACTTTATTTTCAAACTAATAAACCCAGCCTGCAAGTAGAAGGGTTCTTTGGTCAAGCACAGCACACTGTTAGCACAGCTCTCTAGCTTCCAAGTAACATCTAGCCTCCTCCAAGCATAAACAGAGTTAGTTTAGATCCACTTGTTGACCTCCATGGACACGTCTTATTGACGTCTGAGAAACCACACAGCAATTGTTGGAAAAGCAGGGTTTTATTCTCATGATTCAGACTAATAAAGAGTTTCACACAAGGCAAAATGGAAGGGATTGCCTAAAACAACTTCTAAGTGTTAATTCAATAACTTAATCATACAACACCTCTTTTCCCCTTTACTTTCCTAGGTTAGATTTCCCTAAGCTATACAAATTATAGGGGACAGAGGAAAATACAGTTTCTGCAAATGCCAGTTTAAGCCTTATTTCTTCAGAAAGATAATCAGGTGCTTAGAAGGCAACAAAACCAGACTTTATGTAAAAATGATATTATGTAGAAATGATCTTGGTACTCTGGCCAAGGCTTCATCAAGAGTTGCTGATACACACTTAAGAACAGACAAGGACAGGCAGTGTCAAGTAGGAACAATATTTATCCACATGAAAAGGCTCCAGTCACAGTGAATTTTGTTCACAAAAATAATTACACCAGTTTGTACTTTGTACCTCATACCTCAGAAAACTTACTGTCATGCCTGTTTGCTCTGTCTATAACAATATTTAGGCCAACCAAGCTAATGTAGCACTTTTTCATCCTTATTAGATTTCCAAGTACACATAATCTGTTTGTATCATACATTTCTCAGAGATCAATGATTTAGTAAGCATTTACCTCATGGCATTTTCCCAGTTTGACATCAGTACCACACAATAATAATGATGTGCAAATACACTTTTACAAGCCTTTCATGGGATATCACATATTATATCATGGAATGAATCAAACAAGTGATGACAATTAGTTAAGTAATGCAAGAATATTTGCCGTAACTTGCACTTAAAGCAAAATCAGAGGTGGAAAAGGCCGGCAGTATTAGGTCATCTCACAGAACAAGAATGTTCTCAATATACTAATTGTGAAGTGTTTCCTATAGCTGCAACACCAATTAATCTGAACAGCATCTGACTGCATGGCAAATGCTGCTACCTTTGTAGGCAGTTCTCACAACTTTGCCTCACATTGAACCATCTCTGCATACATGATGTAATATTCTATTCTCAGGAATTAGATACATATTCTTTCCTTGAGGTAGGGAGATGAGTAACTTTCCATGAATTAAGCTGATGAGAGCATTCCGCCTGAGGGAAAGCATTGTCCGTATAACACAGGTTTATTGAAAAGCCCAGATCCAACCTGGTTACATTTACCCATTGCAGTTCAACAGATAATGTTCCTTCTTCAAAGTTGATAGTTGTCTAAAATATGAAAATGGAGAGGGAAATGCACTGGATTTAATTGTAAGCTCACAAATAGTTCTTATCACTGAGGATGTAATTGCAAAATTCCCAAAGCAGACATAGTTTGGGCAGGGACTTTTTATGAAGTCTGGAGAGCAGTACACCTTTCTATAGCATACACCCTCAGGGATCATTCCTAAGACCAAAAAACATAACCTTGTGCATTTTTACCTGTAACCACTCATCTGATCACTCAGAGAGAGATATCAGAAGCACAAAACCGTATACCTTGTCTCAAATTAAGAGAGATGGTTATACCCCTTGGCAGTTTAGCTTCCAAGTCCAGACTAGAGTGCTTTGGTGATAATTCCACATCATGGTGCTTATGTGGTGGGATAATTCAGGGGCAAATGCCACACAGAATCCTATGCATAAAATATATAGCAGATTTTGATAAATTAGATTACCATCTCCTCACTTGCTGTTTTTAATTGCATTTGAAGAACACAGCTTCATCAGTGACATATCAGTTATTCTGAGGCACCAGTACTGTCATATTATAGCCCAAAATATATTGGGTAAAGTTATATATGCTAGTTAAAGTTGATGATGGTTCTGTCTGTCTTGGTATGATAAATAGACACTAATATTCAAAGCTTGTAATATAAAAGCCTTGTTACTTAAAAACATTTTTATATGTATACCTCAGTAGACACAGAGAAGAAATCGTAGGGTACCTATCTAAATAGGATATGTTTTTTTTCCCCTTTATGTTGATTTTTGTATTACTGATTCCCTAACAGGAAAAAAAAGGAAAATGTCAAACTCATGCTTGTAATAAGTGTGTACTCCAAAATATGAAAATATGTTATGCTACAGTTAGAATGAAAGAGATACCAGTAGCTCTGGTGATTTGGAGGGGGAATGGCAAAATAAAGGTATTTCGTTTCTCAGTCACTGAAAGTCATAGGTTCAGGGTGAGAATTAAAAACGAAACCTAGATGTTTTCAGTGTTCACAAAACAAAATGCAGCTGATAGGAGCTGTATGTACACAAGCCACAATTAAGAAGTGCTAACAGGCCCTCATTAAACTGTTTTAAAAATAATCAGCTGGTGGTTTTGTGGAGTGTTTATATATATATATATATATATATTTTCTTCTTCAGTGTGACTAAATGACTTGACCTCATTGCTAGTACCACCTCCCTGTGTGTGACATACACTAATAAAAAGAATGAGAAACCTTTCCTGGGAAGAAAGGCAACAGTATACTCAGGTTTTACTTGCAGGTGAGTGACCTCATTCTCCATGGTGACTCAGAGGCTTTGTACAAGGGAAGAAGAAAGTGGGAGCCTGGAGTTGCCAGTGCTATCGCACAGCCAAACCCAAAGGGTCTGCAGTGCGGTGTACTCCAAGCCACTGGCTCCTGAGGGTTAAGACCAGCCACACACGTGCTCCTCATACCGTTAGATTTCATGCGTCTTGCAGCTGAAATCATGCCGTTCACTAGCTGGCATAACAAATTGATTTAAAGTGGTTAAGTTAACTGAACTTGGTTGGTTAATTTAGGAGCAAGGGGTTTTCCAGCACAGGCTCCATCCCAAGGGCAGAGAGAGCCCTTGGCTGTGTGTGCTATCGGTGGGTTTTCACCAGCACAGAGGTCACGATCACTTGCACACCCCGGGGATGTGAGCAGTAACATGCTCTCCTCCCATCACACAGAGGAGAAGTCCAATGGCAACGGGGCACAAACATGGCTCCTCCAGGAGGGTTGGCCAGCTGTATTTTGGCTGTTTGCAGGCTGTGTGGCAGTGGCTGTGGTGCCTGTCGGGCATGTGAGAAAAGCCCTTCTGATGGACACTGCCAGCAGTTGCCTGTTCCTGCCTGGCTTGCACGCAAGGTTTTAATAAGGTTTTAATTCCCATCTCCTGCCCTGTGTGAGAGGAAGGCTGAACAGGTACAGGTGAGTTTGGCTACCTGGCAGCAGCATCCTTCAGTGCATGTTCACAAAGATACTAACGGTGGCGTTTCTGTTGGCTTATATTAGATTACACTTCACCGTCATTTGAGCACACACCCTCTGTGAGAAGGACAGCAGATCACTGCTCCTCTATGGAGTGGAACTCTTTCTGCACGAATAATAAATAACGTTTCCATTGTATTTCTTGCCAGTGTTTCTGAGAAAGCATCACACTTTACTCAGAACCTTCACACGGATGCCAGGTCTCTCAAAATTAGGGTCTCTTCGAACGCTACTTTTTACATGAATGCTGAAAAGGGCCCCAGATAAAGAGATGGCTTTTTTACAAACCTTGGTTTTTCTTTTGTTCTGAGTTTCAAGGACAGATATGATGCTGAAATCTATCCTGTCTTAGCCTGCAAACAAATTTCTTCGAGGATGAACAGACAATATCACCAGAAACACTAATAAAATTAATTCTGTGGTGATGTCCATCACAGAGGTCTGCGTAAATCATTTGCATTATTTCAAAGTTACCCCTTTCAATAACATACAAGTTACAGATCTACCAAAACGGAGGTTATATTCTCCCTCTTAAGATCCCCTCATCACCTATCTCTTCTTTCCTGCAGTTCTTCCTAATCTAGATGGGCGTTGAATGTTTTTGGGAGAAAGAATCAGCAAAGTCTGGATGTCTCTCTGAATTTTATGAATCAGCGTGGCAAGTTAATAGAAACAACATTCCCCTTCTGATTGAATTAGAAATAACCATAGCAACAGAATGTCTCAAAATGTTTTTGTTTCTCTCAATTAAGAAAGGAGTAAAACACTCCAGATTAACCCAGATAATTTGTTTGACCTGAAACAAAATGATTAGGTCTTAGATTTGGTTTTATAAAAATTTTGACCCACTCACTTCTCTTAAAAGTTTACAATATGAAAGCAAAAACTTTGTGGAAAGGGAAACTTTTCTGTAGAAAAGCGTCTCAAAAAGAATTGTATAGATTAAACTGTTTTTAAACTGGGAAAAAAAAAAAAGTTCCAACCTTAAAATCCCATTTGGTTTTCTCAGCATTGTTCAGCCTATATAGGAATGAAACTAAATAGTACTTCTGCCTCTTAATTCTTTGGATTACTTAAAAAAAATCTCAAGAGGCAATGAGAACATTTTTCTGGCTGTATTTTAGGATCTATCCTGGAGCAAACTTTTGCTGAGGTGCCAGTGTTCTTGTCTCAACAATGTTCTATTTGAATAAACTTATTCCAGGTTTATACCACTAAACTTTGAAGAGAGTAAGGCTTTGGAAATCAGTGTCTGCTTTGTGGATTCCTGTGACAATGGTTTACAGTTGCCAAAACCACAATGCTTTTCTATAACACAAATAAATAATGGATGCTCAGGATTAAAATTAGATGCCATTCCCTTTCCGTTTTGGGCTTGTGTGCAGCAGGCATTTAGAAACTAGGTATCGGGAAAAGAGACCATGTGTCCTCATTGGGGGAAGAAATACAACACCTGGGTTCACAGCATGAAAATAAGCATTCTGAATCGTGTCAAAAATCACTCCATGTTGAAAAGGGGAAAGACGTTTGCCAGAAAGTGTTTCCAGAACATATGGTCCTTTTCTGAAAACATGCCCCTCAAATCCAAATGCAGTCATGATCTTCTGCCCAGTATGACCAGAAGTACTAGTGAAGTGCTCTGTGAGTGAGGTCAGAGGATATTTCTGTGGTCACATCCACATTTCCACACACTGGTGGGGCCAGAACATCGCTTACTTGCAGCTAATGACCCTGGGATGACACTGCTTTCACTGAATGATTGGACAGAAAACAGGTGCATGAATAACCAGATGCTCAGAACACATGTCTAATTGGAGCATACAACAGGTTCAGGTCAGCACTATTGGCTTTTCAAAGGAAATAAAGACCTGTTAATAATACATTTGCTCCTGACACCCATTTGTAAAATCTGTGAGTAATTGTTCACATTATGCAACAAGTTTCATCAGGGCAATGAAAACAACCAGTGCTGTGTCAATTAGGTTTGATCCTGCTTATTAAAGGCAGAATAAGTTTCCAACATAGGACACGGGGGAAAAGATTCACTGTTTATCAAATTCTGAGGGCCTGTGGATAGGTACTAGCAAAACGAAAATATAATTTCCCTTTTCTTTTCTTTTTTTTTTTCTCTTGATGGATAGTTACATCATGAAGCACTACAGAAGACTTGTGTTTTCCAGCAAGTAACTTTTAAAGCAAAAACCTTACTGATTTTGTGGAAAACACAAGACAAGACATAGTAGGATTTTTCACCAATTTTTCAAAATAAAATATGCCAATTAACAGTGCCAAGAGTAATTGAACTATTAAAATGAAAAAAACCCAACCAACCACATTAGATTGTCTTTTCCTGTTGTTCTAAATCTTTGGAAATCTAGTCATATTCTTAAAGTCACCATGTCATCAAATTAAATATCCATTTGAACTTAAAAGCGAAATTTGATTTGAAATTTTAAGATCTTCACTTAGACTTTCAAGCAAACTATTGCCTGTTGACAGAATGGTTTGAACATCTGTGTGGCAGGATATTTACATGTGGACCTCTCTGGTTAATTCACAAACCTATGAATTTCAACAAGGCGAACTGGAAGATCCTGCACCTGTGCCAGGGCAATCCCAAGAACAAATACAGGCTGGGTGGAGATGGAATTGAGAGCAGTCCTGAAGAGATGGACTTGGGGGTGTTGATTGCTGAAAGATCAGCATGCCTGGCAGCGTGCGCGCTCAGCCCAGAAAGCCAACCATGCGCTGGGTTGCATCAAAAGAAGTGTGTTCAGTGGGTTGAGGGAGGGCATTCTGCCCCTATACTTGCCTCTGGTGAGACTCCATCTGGAGTACTGTGTGTACTCTGGGGCCCTCAGCGTAAGAAGGAAATAGACCTGCTCAAGCAAGTCCAGGGGAGGGCGGGCCACAAGGATGATCAGGGGGCTGGGGCCCCTCTGCTGTGAAGACAGATGGAGGGAGTTGGGTTTGTTTGGCCTGGGGAAGAGAAGGCTGTGGAAGACATTGTAACACTTTCCCAATACCTAAAGGGGCCCTACAGGAAATACGGAGAGGGACTTTTTACAAGGGCATGTAGCGATAGGACAAGTGGTAATGGCTTTAAGTTGACAGAGGGAACATTTAGATTAGACATTAGTAAGAAGTTCTTTACTGTGAAAGTGGTGCAGCACTGGAACAGGCTGCCCAGAGAAGCTGTGGCAGTGTTCAAGGCCGAGCTGGATGGGGCTTGAGGCAGCCTGGTCCAGTGGAAGGAGTCCCTTCCCCATGGCAGGGGGTTGGAACTAGATGAGCTTTAAGGTCTCTTCCAAACCAAACTGTTCTATGATTCTATGATCCTTATTTAGCTAGCTTTAATGCCTTGTTCATCACATTCCTAATTATTTGGTCAAATAGCTGCTGTTATGAGTAGATGCGTCCTAAATTTTGATAAAGACTGGAGTAAGTCATAGCATATTTTTCCAAACACACTGAACATTACTATAAAGGATTTTCTCACACTCTGAATTTCCTGGGCTTTGTGGGGTAATTTTTTTTAATTACTTTAAATCTGTTGGGTTTTTTATCTTTACCTTATGATATTGTTATGTTAGTTGTAAAAGTTGGTGCTAAAACTCAAAACAGTTTTTAACAAAAAAAAAAAAAAAGAAAGAAAAAGAAAAAACTCAACCAAAACCAAAACAGAAAAAGGATTGCAACGGCTCCAGATGGCCAGAAGGCAAAAAATGCTGGTGGTCCTTTTCCCTTCAGTCCTACAAGGAAATAAGAAAAGTATTTATTTCTATTTAAATGCTTTGGAAATGCTTTGGAGAGGTTTTCATCTATCAAATACACTCTCAGTACCCATTTTTGGAAGGGAATATAAGGGAATGATGTTTCTATTAGCATTTTGGGGCAATTTAAAAATCTGAATCATTACAGCAACCTCTGAAATGCTTGTTTAAGAACTTTTGAAAGTTTATTATTGACTCAAAGTACTGCACCATAATACCAGTTTTGGTATTTTCATCATGAAAATTTGCATACTGTGGACCATGTAGCATAGCAGAAACACATTTAAGAGCAGATTTTCCAGACTGTTAGCCTTCCTCAGCATTAGATTTATTTCCATTCAGGAAGCAGGGAAGCAAGGAAGGAAGGAAGAGAAAGATAGATGCCAGATGTCCATGATTTCTTGCAAAAATAAGGAGGCTTTTGACGCTGCCCGCTGGGAAGAAAAGGTGACAAATGCAAATATATAAAGTTCTCCAGAGGTGTCGGTAGCTGTGTACTTATATAAGGCATATGTATAGATGTGTGCCTGGAAGAGTTTCCAAAAGAAGCTGTGAATCAACTCAGTGCCAAATGTATTATACCCAGAGAAGATACAGCTCAATTTACATGCTCCAGATTCAGTTTGTTTCAGATTATGATGAATTTCTCCTTCTCTCCACAAAACTCTTTAATTTTTAATAAAAACCCCAACTGTTTTTTTTTTGTTTTTGTTTTTGTTTTTGTTTTTGTTTTGTTTTTAATGGAAATGTGTGAATTTAAGGTGAGGCATCCTGCCATCCAAGTCAAAGGCTAACAGCTTAAATCACGGTCCTGATTATTACAGTATTTGTATTGGTTTAGAACCCACTCTTGTAACACGTATGCTCTCACTCTTACATTGTAACTACTACTTTTAGCTTTAATGTCAGGTTAATTTGAATCTGTGAATACATTTGTGGATGTGGGTGTTTGCTGCGTACACATATATGCTTAATTATTTCTTTCTAAGCACACTGGAAAGATGAGTGTTCTGGAACACTTGGGTCAGGCTTTTTCAGAAACAAAACCTCCTGCTAGAAGGATTTGGTCATTTAGAAGCAGAAATGAGAAAAATCTTGTATTTGGCCAGGCTGACTCACTCTCTGCACTGTTGTTTGTGCTAATGGCATCTAAACTGCAATGAATTCAGAGGAGTTAAGAAGAAAGAGATAAGGGATGCACTGGAAAGACTTGAGTAAGTCAGGGGATGCAGCTCCTGTGATTCAGGTTCACCTTAGGCCGACAACAAAAGACTTCAAAACTTCCTTTTTGGTGACAGTGTAGCACATCTCCTTCATTCTCTGACTGCTGTCCATGCAGTAGGCTGGACAGTTGATAATAAAATGAGTGTATTTGCAAAGTGTGTGCTTCTCCAAAAATGTTATATTTTCTTGCATATAAAAAACTGCATTCTTGTGAAACATACAGACTTATTTATTAGTCGTATTTCTAAAGATGCTGTGAGGGTCACAAGATTCAGTTAGTCCAGGCCATGTGCAAATGCATCTGCAATGACACATCTTCTATTGAACCACTTCTGTGAAATTAGATGTGAGCAACACTGAGGAGAGTATTAGAGATAGAAAGGAATTAAATGACTGTCCTGTGACATGAAGTTGCCTTCCTCTCTCCCTAGGGGCATATAAAAGGAGTCAGCAGATAAAAGGAGTTTAACCCAACAGTGATGCTAATACATCTCTTGATAAAGGGGCATTTTTCTGGACTACACACTCTCTAGAAATAACAGTCCCTCCACCACTTGGAACAGCCATCTTCTTTAAATTACATTTGCAAAGTATTAACTTCACTACTTTCGCAGAAGGATGGAACTTGCTGTCTCTTCTGTTCCCCTTCCAGGCCTGTTCACGTCAACAGCATTTCCAGAACAGTACCCTTGCAGCTGTATCTTTTAAAGTGAAGAGATGCCCGGAGTGATTCTACCAGTCCAAGTGGCTCTGTGCTCTACTCAGGCATTCACACAAGTTTGATGAAAGCAGCTATTGAACTTGTAATATGTGTTTTTCTCTCTCAATCATGCCCATTTGTGGTTCACTAGTATCCAGGGCTGAATGCTGACGAAAATATTTGTACTGGTGTTTCTCATTTATCCTATGGGGTTACAGTTCCATGCTTCAGTATTTAAAGGGTAGCTAAAAAGAAGATGAAGACACCCTTTTTACGAGGAGTCACATGGAAAAGATGAGAGGTCATGGGTACAAGTTACTCCCTGGGAGATTCCATTTGGACAATAGAGGATATTTTTTTCACAGCAAGAACTATCAGCCATTGAAATCACCTCCCCAGAGAAGTGGTGGATTCCTCAACATTGGATACTTTTAAGATTCAGCTGTACAGGTTGCTGGGATATGGACTAGATGATGCTTGAGATCCCTTCCAACCTGGTATTCTGTGATTCTATGATACACATTTATTGCTAATTTCTGAAGTTCTAGTACTAACGACCTTCGATAGGCCACAAATAATTTTCAAAATTGACTCAGTGCTAAAGACATCAAATAGATGCTTTTTGTCTTAAACATGGGACATTTTTTTTCTGGTGCTACCTAGACCCTCTTCGTACTTTCACAGAACAAGACTTCACTCTGGATTAGTAAATGAAATTCTGGGTTTGCTGTGGCAAGCTTCTTTTTTTCATACGCCAGTGGAAACACTGCATTAGACCAAATGACTCAACATTGTTTGGGAAAAGGTATAACTACTAAGGGCACTTATTATGAAAGTTCATCTCATTAAAGGTGGTTAGGAAGCAAATCTCAGCATGAAAGGAGGATTTTGTGAACCTTTCTCTGAAAGCATATTAATTGCTAATAAGATAAGGTATGGTACAGAGCATATCACTGGTTTGACCTGTGGTAACTTCCCTGAAATTATTCAAAGGATGAATTTGTCAACCTTGAACTGTGATCTTTTATTTATAGGCAGAGTTCAAATTGGTTTTGTTTTGTTCATCCTCACTTTCTCTTGTCCTAAAGGTTATGGGACACAATAAAAAATAAAAATCAGCAAGCTAGTGTGGAATTAATGGAACTTGCCATAAGAAACCAACATAGGGACTATGACTCTGTCTGCAGAAACAAACGTGCTTTAGGAAGGCTGATTCACCACCAATAAATCCACCAAGTACCTGCTTTTTAGAGAAAGGATAAATCAAGCCAGCAAGGGACACAACGTTGCCCAGAAGGAGCATGGTAGAGCAGTAGACATACATTTTTTGCTGCACATGTATATTTCCACGGCACTTCAGTATTCCTATTTTTCACCAATATTTAGAGTTGTCTGATGAGTCGCTGATTGCAGTGATGCAAGTATGTAACTGTATTGCAACAGTTACCTGCTAACAAACATCTCACCTCTGGGGAATGAGTTATTGAAAATGAATACTTACAGATACTCATCCAATATGAGACTAGAAGAATTATCTATGAGGATCCTTAGGGGTCAGGAAGAGGAGGAAGCTGGTTGGCTACTCTGGGACTTAAACCATGACACAAATCTATTGAATGTGCACAGAAGGGTATGTCCCCCTTCTTCCTACTGTGTGATTGCAAGGTTAATTTCCCATTGCACTGCATATGCAAGAGACCTCAGAGCAGTTTATAATGTGCAGGCTTTTCTTCTCTCACAGTATCTGTTTCATCGGTAGCTAAGATCTAACAGCTTCTAGGTTGAAGTGATTTCACCTTCTTTCCAAGTCATACCTCAAAGTAAACTCTGTAGTGTGCCAAGGCTTAATCCTTAGCAAGCTACTGGCAGCAGTGCTACAGAAAAACAATTGTGAAAACTTCTAAGTTCAAACAGAAACTTTCCCCATAAGAAAGAGAAATGTTCATCAATTTCTCCCAACAATTGACCAGCTGATCTGGATTCTTGCTTTTTAGACCACTTCACCCATGTACAGAAGGGTGCACAAGACACAGAACAATCTGCATTTCTCTTTATTTCACATTTCCTCTCTGCTTCATATATCTATTTCTCTGCATTTTTGCTTTTACTGTTGGCATAAGTCCAACTATTTGTTTGATCTGTATTTCTGCATCTACTCAAGGCAGTTTTTCTCTGGGCATAAATTTGATGAGAAGTTTATACAAGGTATTTACATCTGTTTTGCATTAGCTTTCAAGTTGACTCAGTCTGAGGTCACCAAGGAGCAGGACAAATATTACAGGTTTACATGTGATTTTTATCATAATTTCCAGATAGAAATCTTAAGATATCACCTTCCAGATACAAATTTGAAGATATTATGGACTCAGCTGGAACTGAAAAATAAGATGTTTTGAGTTTTTAAACATATTAAGTAATCTTTCATATGTTCTCTCATTGCCCCTGCTCATGGGCAAAAGAGTGAGAGAAGCTGTAGTCAGGTTAATCCTCTGTATTGTGCTCACAGGCACAGGAAAACACATTCTGCTCCAAGATATCTAAATAAACTCCATTTATGCTGTTCTGATTCTGCAGCCAGACTTTTTAAAGCTTGACACCTCTTTGGGGATGAAATTGTTCATCCTGCCCTGAAATGGAGACTATTCCAGCTGGCTTGCTGTTGATCAGAGTTTTGCATGTATCTTTGCATGATTTATTTACTACTGGGACCTGCTTTTTCTGGGTCACCTTTTCCTTATATTTTCATCCTTTTAGCAATATATCATATCTTATTGACACTTCCTACACCTTGGAATTAACATATTATGATGTCTTTCATCCCTAAACCTATATCAGGATGGCTAATTTTGATCCAGAGCCTGTAGAGATTAATGTCTTCCTGTGCAGCTGCCTTGTTTTCTTGCTTTCCCCATTGCCAAGTTCTCTTCATTATGAATTTATTCCATCTTTGCCTTCTAAGAGAAGGCTTGACACCCCCTCACCCATGAATCAACTTCCTTCATTACAAATTTCCTTTTCTTCCCAAAACCTTATATAAACATGTCTTCCACAGGTTAAATGTTAATGTTAAATCAACTCTTGCAGAAAATTACTTGTTTACTCAATAGACAGGTAATAAATTCTTGAACTAATTGATTTTTTTTAAGAAAAATCTTTCAAACTGCTTTGTAAAAAGTTTGATTGTGATGCTTAGAACTGCAAAATAAGACCATGTTAATGTTAAAAAAAAATGGATTTTCTCCCAATCTTGCATACCAATTACATTATTACATCTAAAATTCCAATTCTTTATTTTTCACCAGTGGATTGAGAATTCTTCTATTCTCTTACTAAAGAAGTTAAAAATCATGGAGTGAAATATGCTAAGCATTAAAGCTCTCTATATAAAGACAGATTGAGGATGCCAAATATGAAATTACACCAGATGGCCTCTGTGAACACAACCAGTTTATTATACAAATCTGAAGTCCTTTCGCTACAGTTTAAGAATTTATACTAAAATCTAAATTCCAGCAAAATTCCTTGCATGCACACAAACTTGTATGAAGAAGCTGGCTACAGGCAATTCCCAGTGTTGCACTCTAATGAATTTGAGCTTTTCTTTGAAGGTAACTTGATGGAATATGTGCAACGGCTTGGGTTTTGGATGCTTGAATGAAACCTTTCCAGATTTTTATCTGCTTGATATTTTAACACTATCAGCTTGATATTTTAACACTATATTTATATATATATTTTTTGTATAAAACCTATTGCCTTTCCAGAGACTTAGTAGCTAAACAATGTTTAGCTGTAGACTGATTTAGTCTTCACAGAAGTAAGATGAAGGCATGGGTACATATTTGACAGTGCAGGCTTCTCACAGTCTTACAGGCTCTTGTGAGAACTTACATCTCCGATTTCAGTGTCCTCACAGGTCTGGACACCTTTGTAAGATCTCATCTGTCTCCTAGTGGCATCTAAGTCAGGGTAGAGGCAGTCTAAGTTCAAATAATCTCTGGGCTACTCCAATGGCTTCTGCCTGAGATTCACAAAAGGAAAATATTAGATTTAAACAAAGTAGTGCTTATTGCCATGTCTCAATAGGAGTTCATTAACCAGAAAACTAAAATTATTTCATCCCATAAAACCTTTGAGAATGTTGTTGGTCATTTTGGTTTCCATTGCCAAGTTTACTGGTTGTAGATTCTACCTGGCTGATTCAATGACGGCATCATTGTATCTTTAAGGGTAGACACTTGATCTGTTTCTTCTTCTTGAAGAAAATTCTCAGCACCGTCCCTGTATTTAAGGATGAAGACATTTTGGCTGGATTTGCAACTCCTGATACTCTGAATTCAGGATTTCGGTGAAAAGAGGTTAATGTGTGGAGAAGCTGATTCTGAAAATCTAACCACGAAATTACAGGAGATGTAGTTTTTATCCACTTGATTAATGTTTTTTGTTCTGAGAGATTTCCCACATTTCCCCTGTGGTTTATAAGGCCTTATGAATGTTCCAAACTTCAGAGAAACCTCTCAGCTCTTGTGATTAATATTCATCCTGATATTTTTTGGTTTTTGCAATTGCATTTATCTTTTTTAACCCAACTTCATATGTATGCTTACTTGGTGCAATAGTTTCTTAAGCATCTTTCACTGTTGCCTGTAGGTATAGGAAAGGAACATCTTCCTGTTGTGAGACCTGTTTCCTATTCTGCAATAGCATGACTTAACTGTACATTGCATTTGGCTTTTTACATCTTCTGTGATAAATAGGAGTAAGTCCTGTCTTCAGCTTGTGCCTGCAGGGCTCTTTGCAGTTATCCTCTGGCACCCACTAGTCTTGCCAAGTTTACAGAAATGGAGGTTTCACAAAACTTCTTAGGCCTAAAATGAATCTGTTTTCCTTCTTTCCCTCTTTTCCCTTAAATTTTTACTAGCAATTCAGATACCATTGCCTATTTCTCCAAAGAAACCCATTTTTCATAATGTTTACTGTACAAAGTGAGCATTGTTACAACAGAAGGCACATAAAGTTACTAGAGATGACATTGCAGAATGTTTTCCAGTCTTCTTTTCTTGACAATTTGCTTTCAAAATAATTTTTTAAAGTACAGTGTTTTCCCAAATGCTGCTTGGTTGTTTTGCTTGTTTGGTCTACTCCAGCAAATAAAACCTTTTTTTCCCCTCAAGATTTCTGGAGCTACAACATGGAAACAGAATCTCACTTACATATTTCACATCCACTGAAAAGTTGTTCTTTAGAAACTGAAGAAGTTCAGGGTGTTGTGGTGAAATTAGCCATGATTTGACTTGAGTCCTGGGTCTTTGAAGCTCTTCCTCTGCACAAGGAAGTCAAATATTTTCTGAATTCCTCAAGTCTAGTGTGCTGTACAGCAGCATTTTTCATATGGATATGACTGTTGGACAGTGGCTTGATACACAACTGTATCAACATAAACTGGAGAACAAAGTTAAAAATATTTCTGCTAGAAAATTTAATGATTGAAAACTTAGGTGCTAAAGTACCTAATCTTTAGTCCTTCATGGCAGGAACACAGGAGACTGTGTGAGACGTACAGTTTTCCTATAAACTGTGAAAAGTTAATGACTTAAAAAGGAGTTCAAGACATGGAGGTGCCCTAAAGAAGGAGCTATGAGCACAGGCAGTGAATAAAGCCAAGAGGAACCATGGAAGCTAGCAATCTGAGATCTCACTATTCTCTTGCTCATCAACACCTTACCCAAGGCTTGAAGTTTTATTGGCCATTTTCTTTGCAATATCACTTCACCTTTTAAAAAATGGGAATAGGCTACACTTTTTCACTACAGCACTCACCCACAGGGCAGGAGACCCAAGTTCAGTAGTCTTTTCCCTTCAAGCATACGTCTCCTCACTCTCTCAAAACTGTAGTAGCGACGTAATGATGAAATCAGAGAATAAAAGAATAATTTAGGTTGGAAAAGACCCTTAACATCATTGAGTCCCATTGTAAACCAAACACTGCCAAGTCCACCACTAAAAAATGTTCCTAAGTACCATATCTACACATCTTTTAAACACCTCCAGGGATGATGACTAAACCATTTCCCTGGGCAGCCTGTTCCAGTGCCTGACAGGCCTTTTGGTGAAACAAATTTTTCTAATATCCAATCTAAACCTTCCCTGGTGCAACTTGAGTCTGTTTCCTGTCATGCTATCACTTGCTTCTTAAAAGAAGAGAATGTACAACCTTTTTTCAGGTAATTGTAGAGAGCAACAAGGTCTCCTTTTGGTCTCCTTTTCTTCAGGCTAAACAACCACAGTTATCTCAGCTGCTTCTTATCAGATTTGTGCTTGAGACTCTTCACCAGCTTTGTTGCTGTTCTCTGGCCCTGCTCCAGCACCTCAATGTCTTTCTTGTAGTGAGGGACCCAGAAATGAACACAGGATTCAAGGTGCACCCTCACCAGTGCCCAGTACAGGGGGATGATCACTGCCCTGGCTCTGCTGGCCACACTATTGCTGATACAGGCCAGGATGCTGTTGGCTTTCTTGGCCACCTGGGCACACTGTTTGCTCATGTTCAGTTGGCTGTTGACCAACATCCCCAGGTCCTTTTTCGCTGAGCAGCTTTCCAGCTGCATGGAGTTGTTGTGACCCAAGCGCAGGACCCAGCTCTTAGCCTGATAGACCACATCACTTCTCCATCTTCCTAGTTGGAACTGTACCTCTGTCTACCAAGAACTGGAGATTTTCCAGGGCTGGGGAGCTGTGAAGGGAGAAAAGGGAGAATGAGAGATAAAGTTCAAGTAAAAACAAGAGGGGTTATGATTTTATATACCAGTGGTTAGAGCAATCTTCAGGGACAGCGAGAGTGAGGGGTAGCCGTATTGGGCCCTCCTCCTGAAAGTTAAGTCTTTTTTCTAATAACTGTTTCAACAGATATTGTATTCAAATGCTGATCCAAGAACTTGTGCCATTGTTTTCAAGGGTTCAATGAGACGTTTACTTCCTTATATACAAAACTATAACAGCACCGTGCCGATAGAGAAGGGCAATGCACTCCTGCACTAAGCAGTTTGCTTAGAATTTAGGATCCCAGAGTTGGGGGGTTTCTTACTGTGTAGTTACAGACTGTAATACTGCATGTACATGCCAGATCTAGTCTTAAGCTAATGGGCTGCACCAGACTATGTGAATATAATAAAACCAAATTGCTAAACATGAATGCATGGCTATTATTTTTTGCTTCTATATTTGCCCAGCAAATCTGATTCACTGCCTCTGTTCAGGCAAGGAGCATTGCTGCACTAAATGGATAACCCTTTCAATGAGGAGGAGCAGGGCTAAAACCTGCTCTTCGTTTCCCATCACCATCCTCCTCAACTTGATTCTAGTAGATAGATGAAGCCCTGGAACGTTCCTCCTGTTTTGGCAAAACAATAGCCTGAAGTCTACTTGGTGCAATGCACTCATTTTTTGACATGCACTTACTTCCTAGATGACCTCAGAGACGAGTTACTGACCTGATGCACCTCATGACGCTCTTGCCAGGAATTTTCCCAGAAATGTATAAGGGTAATCAGAACAAGCCCGATATTAATATGTTGAGAGTTAAAAACACTATCTGAGCTCCAACAAATATTAACTAAATGGTCATCCTACTTAAACAGAGGTGGTAGTTAAAGTAAATGAAGTATATGTTAAAAGCCTCTATTGTTCTGTTCAACATTCATTAGTTTTTACAGTATGCTGTTTATATGATTATTGTTATTCAAACAATCAAAATGTTCCAATAACTGAAACTTACTGGAAAATATCTGCTAGGCAGCTAGGTTATCTTTGAGTGCACAGGGTGTTGTATGACTGTAGCCTGGAATATAAAAACAGTCCTGAGGAACACTTAAGATTCTGTGAATCTGCTGACACAGGATTTAATCCACTCTAATCTGATTACATCCAGAACTGAAGGAGGTTAGATAATGGTAGAAGTTAATGGACCAATCTGGGTTCTATTGCATCCTGTGCAATTCTGTTGAATTCACCTGGTTGCACAAAGTATGATACAGGAAATATTTATTCTAACAGCCCTCTGCTCAAATGCAACCTTCAAAGTAAGTTTTGGAGTCGAATGTCCAGGTCAAGTTCTTTATTCATGTTTCAGTATTCATCATTTTCCAGTCACTTCTCAGAAGGTTTTGGAGAAGGATGTTTAAACGCAGTTGAAAAGACCTCTATAGTCACTATGCCAAAAAAAAAAAACAAAAAAAAACAATAGAAAAAGTCAATATTTATTGCAGTTGTGTAGTTTGAAAGAGGTAGATTTTGTAGCCCTGGCATTCTTCCACTGCAACTTGTCAAACCAGGTTACATTTGAAATGTGCCTGCAGCCAAAAATGTGAGAGCTCAGCGTGACGATGTGCAGAGGCTTGTTTGATTTGGGGTGATTTTCACTTTTCATCAAAGAAACTACCTGATCCTCCTTCATGGGTAATATTTCCGAGGCTCATTATTATTCTTTTGTTTGCTTTGGTTACTGAGGCTCACTGGAGGAAACATCTCATTTAAGTTAGTTTCTTCATTATAAGGCACTTGTAAAGATGTGATATTCTGCTTTGTTCTTTTGACTTTTAATCCATAAAACCCTTTAATAATCCATAAACACGCCTTTGCCATGTTTATTGACACCCAAGGGAGTCTGTGTTGCATAACATGTCAGACTTGATTTTTCTGTTTTCCCTTCCCAATTGTCTCTGTTTTTCTAGGAAAAATTCTCCAAAGATAATCTTATTCAGACACAAGTGACAACAGCGTATGTTTGAAACATTACTGAATTCACAATATGAGGAAATTAATGTCATATAGCAGCATCAGCAGAGGAGATAAATAGTCAATTTACTCTATCTCATCTTAGAGGTGATAACATACAGATCAAGGATTGTAGTTTCTCAGAACATGTTAGCTGGCTGTGATTGTCCAAGCACATTGCTAATTGATTTTTACATAGAAGGAATTCTCATTGTTTTTTTATTGAATAAGCACCCAGTTTCCCAGTCACATTTTATTGATCCCTGTTGATTTTAATGCAGTACAGTATTTTTAGCTGATCTTAGTTCATGGCTATGAAAAGATAAAGTCGTCAAAACTAAAGCAATCCAGAAGTCCGTATCATTACAGCTTGTTGGGTTTCTGTATGTGAAACAACAATCTGCCCAGGTTGTTTTATGTTTTTGTTTCAGTCCTTGCTCTGCAGTTAGTAGAAAGTTGTTATGACTTGTCAGGTGAGAAAATTGTGAATAAATATTGGGTGTTAATTGAATAAATATTATGGTTTTGTAATGTACCCCTCTGTCTATTTTCGGTTCTTTTTCTTTCTCCATTGTCCAAGCATGTTTTCCTTTCCCTAACACACACTACTTTAAGTTTTCCTGTTTTCAGTTGTCAGCCCTTAGTCACAGAAGATTTATTTTTATGCCTGAAAGTATTTTGAGTCCTGCCATGCTTTTCAAAGGCTATTACCAAAATCTCTTTAATTTTGTCTATCAAGGTTGGATTCATGTTTTATTTGGAGTTTAAAGCTTTCCTTTCTCTAGTCTTTCTTACTCAGTGTCTTGCAGACACTCATGTTGAAATGATCCTTACACATCTTCCATTTCTTTCCCCATTTTATTAATTGAATCAAAATTAAACTTGTTTCCACTCCTTCACATATCATCAAATCAATTTTATCCTGCCTTGAATATATTGCTTGTGGTACTTTCAATGTCAGTTTTACATGCAGCCTATCTTCCCAACACTTTATATTTATAAATATATATATATTTCTGGTTAGGTTTATATTTTAAAAAAAACTTCTGCAAGATATACCACTTTAACACTTCTAGTATTTATTGATTCTTCTTTTATAAACATACTTCAGGGTAACACCATTACAGTTACTTGACGGCATCCTCATGAGGAATTTACACTGCAACTTGCAACACCACTGTGGAGCTATAGTTAAAATGACAGATGCCAGAGTACTTATTTTGTAGAATACTGAGTTTTGTAAAACACAAAAAGCCTAGGAACATTCAGAACTACTACAGATAACTGAAGGGCAGAAGACAACCATTTTTGAGTGAAGCGAAGAAACAAGAACAACTTTTTGACAACAATAAAGTGGGGGAACAACTTTGCAAAACAGGTTGGAGCTGGTTGCTGTCTGGCACCTAGCAACAGCCGATTATGCTGCACTAACTGGCTGAAATACTGAGAGCGGGTGAAGCAAATTTCTGTCAGACTCCTTAACTTTGAGTGGTTTCCAGCCAACACAGATACTGTAGTGATGGACCAAAGAGAGAGATAGGATCCCTCCATTGTTCTGCTTGGAGCTGTTTAGACCTAATCTTTTAATTACAGAACTTCAACTAGTTTGAAGGTATCCCTGGCTGTGTGCTATGCAGGGAGCTTATTCAAATTATCACTTTTACTCACACTGATCGAAACAACTGAAATAGTGTGCATTGCCCCCGGTCAATGCAAATGAAGAAGGGACACTACCAACAAGTGAAGTTAAATAAGGAAGCACTTTCTGTGGGTGCACGGGAGGGAAGCAGCATACAAAGAGAGGAAAATCTCACTTTCAGGAGGAGCATTGATCTAAACAGTCAAAATAGAAGAGTTTATTTTGAAGCAAGTATCTCCTATGATCAAGCTAGATTTGGTCTCATATGAGAATAGAGACAAAGTGCTAGAAAATGAAAACATGCCTTAGCCAAGGGCAGACTGGGTTTCAGAAGCCAGCAGGGCACAAACCACTTTCCACAACAATGTCCTGGCCCACACTGCAGACTGAGTGGAAACCCTTTCCAAGGAAAGGCTCCTGGTCTCAATCCAAGTCCCACCCATTATCCTCTACAGCGTGAGTCAGAGCTTCCCAAATATCCATGATGTTATGCCAACACTTTTTTCTATGATAGATATTGTGTCCTCTACCCTAGAGTTTGGAACACACATGTAGGTAATTTGAAATACATGTTGAGCTGAAGTTTCTAAAACACAAGTAAGCAAGGGAAAATGCCTGTTTGGAAAGTAGGTTTCTGGTGTGATCAGCAAGAAAGTAGAAGAACACAGCTAGTAAAAAGTTCTTTACTGGAAGCATGTTCTTAGCTTTCTTGGCCCTACAGAATCTCCTCCCTCCTTCCTCACCCCTCCAGCAGCACTGAGCAATGTGTTCCAATATAATTTCGATATATGACTAACATAATTAATTTAATGTTTCACTTCTTCATGACATAAACCTGACAGTAAATTATAATTCCACTCTAAGTAAACAAACAATGGTATGTGGGGCCCCTCTTGGAGAATGCTTGTGCAAAAGAAAATGAGAATATTGTGTAGGTAACAAACCCAACTGTTCAGCTTAAATATGTTTCTTCTACTAGCCTTCATTTCCAGCAGACACATTAAGTTCCCCTAAAGAGATGTGCATTTTTTCTAGGTTAAAGTGAGCATCTGTTCCAAAATTCAGAGTAGCCATTTGTTTCAGTGCACTTTTGCTAGCCTGTGAGCTATTCCTTGAGCAGATGAAACCGTGGGTTTGAGAAAGGCTAGATAGCAGCATAAATGCACCTAAATGTTAACTATGGTGACAGCCAGTGACATATACAGATATTTAGTGTGGGTGCAGGCAGAAAGACAGGGAGAAACTTCACCAGAGACAAGCAAATTCCTAAATACGTTACCTAAATTACATAGCCTGTTTTATCTACACAGTACTATGCACTACCATGTGGCATTACAGCAATAAATAAAATATCGGAAGTCACATCAGCAGAGCATCCCATATTTCTAACATACCATGATCTTCCACAGGGATGGTATCTCAGGCTGACTCCTGCTGTAATAACTGCAGACTGTTTCCAGTACCAAGCTGCCTTTTCCTGATGTGCTTGGTGTTCCATGGTGTGAAGCAGATGCAATGCATCATCTCTATGTAAGTACAGCTAGGAAGGATGAGCTGGGAGATCTTGCTTTGTGCTGTGGGAAGGCTAGCAGATGCAGAGATCTCAGATGTTCCTTTGCATACGCCAAGAAACATGCCAGAAAAAGTGAATGCCTTAGTGGCAGATATATGAATGGGATTTTCAAAGGCAAAAAATGCCAGCTTGTCTTGAAAATTGAGGCACATCATAATCTTTTTTTCTTGGAAAATGTTACAGTTCATGTAAATGCACTCATGTATATTTATGCATATAACATGCCTCTGTGTGCATACATAAATATGTGTGTATAGGTATATGTGCAATACCTACATAGATTTTAATGATTATCCTTCATGTGCTTGCGCTTGCTGTTTCACCTGTGTTGAGGTGCCATGAAATTGCACACAAAATAATGTAATGAAGCTTCTTAAATCTATTTTGCCCTGTAGAAAATCCAGAAAGACAGAAAAAAATATCATGTAATTTACAGACATTAGCTTTACTAACTTGACTTCATTATTTGCATTCATGCATTTGTTTGAAATGCTATTAAGTTACTACTAATTAAATATTAAGCTTTAGACACATACAGAAAATATTTCTAATGTAGTTGAGTGGTAGTATTTCTAATATTTCTAATGTAGTTGAGAGTGCTGCCACAATTTCATAATTACCATAAGACAAAACTTAGATAGTATTAAATGGATGTGCTATCTGCAAAAAGAGAAATTTATATCTATTTCTGCTACTTTAGGCAGCATCCGTTTTATATTGGGTCTTATATACACCATTAAATTTGCAGTAATCAGTGTCCAAATACCTTCCCAAGTTTTAGAACTGAAGAATATTTGTGCATTTTCCTCCTTCTATGCTGAAAGCAGTTTGTTGTCAGAATTTGCATGAAATAGATACCAGTCAGTCTAATGGTACCTGTTCTGTAGGTTTTTCCCATGCCTGTTTTAACAAAGTAGGCCAGAATTTTCTAACCTGTCCCAAAAAAACAGGTTCAGTTTTCTTCAGAAGCACCGAACAGTGCTTCTTCTACTAACTTTAGCATAATATGGAGCTGTGTGACGTTCTCTGAAATCACACCACTTCTGCTAAGACGGCTCCACTTTCAGTAGCCACACTTGATGAACACTGGCCAAACTTATCCAAGAGGAGGGGTGAGCTGTGACTTCATAAGCTGAACCTAGGAAAAATGTCATTGAGAATACATGAGTCAGGCTGCTTCATCCCAAAGAACAGGGAATACAGTGAGATCATCTGGCACTTTCCTACATAAATACATCAAAAACATGTGTTGAACAGGTTTGCTTAAATAAATTCATTGCATAATGACAGCATTTGCTGGAGCTGAAAAAGGCAGAATTGAATAAAAGATTGTATTGCAGATGGATTCAAAACATGGCAGTTGGGTTTCCATCCTTGCTTCAAGAACTGTGTGAGGCATGTTAAAATCTGGAGTGTATAAATGGTGCTCACAATTAGCTTCAGCTGAGCCCACTAACAGAACTCAGATTGTGGTATCAAATTTCCAAAAGGCTTGGGATTTTGCTGTCTATTTCCAGCTTGTCATTGCTCTCTGATATCCAGCTTGCCATTGTTCACTGATATCCCTGCATATGGTTTGATGAATTATTTAGATTCTCTTCAAAGCCATCATAATCATGTGAGTTCCTTTTGTCTCTGTAAATCTTGGCAAGTTATGCCTTGTAAATCAATCCTTCATCTCCCCCAGAAAAGCATAAGGCATGAACTACAGGACATACAAAAATTAGGTGAGAACAAAGAAGTCTCTTTTCAACACACAACACCAAAAGTGACGATTGCTATTCATGTTATTCAAATATGCCCAAATGCAGCAGTCATTCTAAACTCCAGTCGCCATAAACACCAGCAGTAGTTACTCTCACTGGAATGAATTTATTTGTACAACTCTAAACAAGATTGCTTGCAATGGTCAGTGTGTTTTTTCCTTATGACATTATTTTTTCATCTCCCTTCAAATTTTTATCTATCTCCTGTATTTTGCAAGTGAGCCTTGAATGACAGGAAGAGCTTTGTTGTGGTCCGTGACTCATTTCACTTATTTCCCAGCCACTCCCTTGGGTGTGTTTTTATAGGAGTGGCTCTTTTGCAATCTGAGGTAGTGCAGCTCTGTAACAATGTGGCATCACCTGCCTGCCCAGGGAAGGGACTGTTGTGATTAACAGCTTCAAGAAGAAAATGCAGCATCCATTCACAAGGCTACCACAGATTATGTCCTCATCGAGCAATTTTGTCAAGCTAAAATGCTTTTAGAACATCCAGCCAGGGACTCTGAAAAGCTTTGCTCATACAAAGTCAAGATGCTCTAACTCCTGTGTCTGGTCGTTGTTCATTGATAGAAAAAAATCCATTCCAAAAAAAACAAAAACCAAACCAAAACCAAACAAACACAACCAAACAAACCAACCAACCAAAACAAAACAAAAAACAAAAAAAACCCCCACCCCAAACCCCAACAAAACCCACCAAAAAACGTCTCTGAGAAGATGACTTTCGAAAAATGTTAGTATACAACCATTACCAAGGCTGAAGTGAAGTTTCTGCAGTCAGCTCAATTTGATATGAAAGCAGCCATGAGCTACAGCATAGCTCTTTACTTCAAGGGTAACCAGATTTTGCCCTGTGAACATCGTTAAGCATTCAAGGCCAGGCTGAATGGGGCTTTGAGCAACCTGGTCTAGTGGAAGATGTCCCTTCCTTTGGCAGGGGGTTGGAACTAGATGATCTTTAGGGCCTCTTTCAACCCAAACCATTCTATGATTTCATGATTCTATATCACTCCACATTTTTGAGGATTGTTTCTAGGACCCTAGCCTTTACTGTCATGGGTGCACTTCTTGAGGCCATGATTGCCTCTTTCTGATGCTGTTTGGGAGCTCAGCACATGTGGACCCAGTTCTTGGTTGGTACCTCTAGGATTTCTCATTGAGAACAACCTAAGAAATAATTACATAATGTTGCATTCTTGTGATTCTCAGGATGAGTATTTCATATTCATTGTACATGACATTTGACTTCTGGCTAGAGGAGATGGTTCATGCATGGAGATGCTATTAAGTAGCAGCTGTGGTCCAAAATAGAACTATGATCTATTCCCATATCTTTTCTAGGGCTTAGATGTCCACACATGCTTCTGGGGACCCACCTAGTTTCCAAGATAGCCACACTGTTAAGGTGAATAATGTCAGGACAGTGCAGTCTGACGTGTGGCATTGCACTGAACATGAAATCACAGACTTGTCTTCTCAACTCTGAAAGTTCTTTTCCTCAGAGCCAGAGGAAACCTGTAAATTGTCAAAGGAAATATTACATCATGTCAAGAAAGGAAAAATCTCCACGTGTAAGCACAGAATTAGGTGAGAAACTCAGAATGCATTTCCTGTACGGTAGTAAGTACTTGGTATTTACATTTGACTTCCTACTTGGAGCAAAAAAAGGTTTTCAGTGCAGTGATGACTAGCAGGTTCAGAAAGCAACTTTGTTCCATGAAACACAATAAATGACCAGTCAATTAATCAATAAATAAAAAGGAAAAAAGCCAAACCCTCAAGTCAAAACAAATGCGGTCTCAAAATCAGAGTTCAGGCAAAAATCAGAGTTCAGGCACTATTTTGCCACTATTACTGCCATTAACCTTCAAAGCCTTCTCAAGCAATTGAAAGGGGTAACATAAGCCAGAAATAAGATTTTGTTTGTGAAAATCTCCATAAATTGCAATCTATAAGTTTTGCATCACCCATACTAATGGTCATTAACAAAAATTGTGTAAGTTTCATCTTCATAGGAATGCATAATGAATAAACAGTGTTTCATTCTGGTGGAAGCATAATTACGTGCTCACAAAAAAATTTCATTCTTTGATGCTAACAGACAAAATTCAGCTGAATGGCCCAAACACAAGCACTACTGGGACATTCTGTGAGGTCACCAGTCAGGCATGGGTACAAGTTTACCCATCATATCTGTTATTAGATCATGTTTTAATCTTAAATTATATTTACATAACAACAGTCTTACGTCAACAACTAGAAGACCAGCTGGAAGATGAAAAGATTTTTAATGGATTATTTGTAATTATTCAACAGCATCTTCAGCATCTTAACCCAAAGCAATCATGATGTCTCAATCTTAAATGTATGTCCTTCTTGATACGTCAATAGCCTTGCAGGGTAATTAATTCTTTACCATATAGCCTTGACTCAGACAGATATGTAGGCACATGTATAATCTTGAGCAAGTGTATTGTTTCATTGATTTCAATAAGTGATTCATAAATCTATTGAATTAAATCTTAGTCTTACTCTGTTAATTTCTTTGCCTATGAATAATTTCTTACAGTTTAAATTCCATTACATCCTCTAATAGCTTGTGTTGAGCATTTTACACTTTTAAAATACTTAACAATGAAGGTTTTAGGGACCACACATTTACAGCTATAGGTCTTTGGGTAAGGAGGAGAATATTATACTAAAAGTCAGCCAATTCATGCTACTCACCAGGCACTTACTCCAGCAGCTCTTTATTTAGTTCACTACAGCTAACATTTACTCCCTTCCTAATCCAACCACTCATCTTTAATGGCTATTAGTTTTTTTTCAGGTGAAGACAATAAGTCATTGGTATTGTTAGTTTTCCGTCTGAAAACAAAACTGGGCCGTTGCTTTTGCAGGGTAAGCTGCTTCTCTTTGAAAGTTCCTTTCTAAGCCCATGTGTTTGCAGGATTCTTTTCTGTTCTAAAGCGTCTTCCCATAGGCTTTGGCAGATGAACTAAGCAGAGCCTGCTCATGCATTCAGATAGGCATTTGTCAGGATCACAATTTAGCCGCATCAACTCTTTCTGCCTGGGATTACCAGTCTGTTCCCCTCGGCGTTTTGCAGCTGTTTCCCTCAAACTGCGATAAAAGACCACGAGATGGCAGTACTGCACGGGCAATTTTTCACAGAATTAATCTCTCGGGAAGCACATTTTCTGCTGGCAGCTTTAGAGCTTTTTGTAAACTCAGCCTGCCCCCAGCCTGCTTCACAACAGCAAGGAGGTAACACGGATGGAATCTATACCCGCCACATTACAAACTGTGGCGGTTAATGGGTCACATTCTTCTGCTAATGAACTATGACCTATTTTAATTCAGTATGCGCCAACATGAAGGATGACATGATCTTTTAGAGAGCTACAGAAAGCCTGTGACTAGGAGATAAGACTGCCACTGTACCAAACTCACCTTCTATCTGAGAATAGAAGTTTTCAGAAGAAAATCAACACCAAAACACCAAATTTCAGGGCAGAGCAGAAAGGAATGAGTTCTTGCAAACATTATTACAGAGGTGTTACTTCCTTTGAAAATAAGGGATCTTTAGCATCAGCGTGGCAGAGTTGATTATAGAAAGGAAAGCAACGTGTTTATGTAGCTAAATTGTTCTCAGTTTCCAGAGGCAGAAGTACTGGGTAGTTTCTGCATAATGGTCAATTCTGCATATTAATATATCTGTTCATAAGGCTAACACAAAAGCATATAGGAATGGCTGAGCAATAAATGCTGAGCTTTCAAAGGTCTGAAGACGTGTATCATTCTTCTGCCCCTTTGTTTCATAGTAGCAGGAAGGCAAAATGGCTTTTGTGGGTAAAGTAGTCCCAGGGAACTGGAGAACATGAAATGAGTGTAGGGATTCTTTGTTTTGCCTAGCCTTGGACCTTCAAATTCTTTTCTTCAAGGCTGCCGAGATCAGAGACTGGTTCAGGTGCTGCCTGAGGACTGCTGATCTCCTTTCTCCCCAGTGGGCTGCACAGAGCCCAGGGAGAGAACTTTTATTCGGGTGCACAGAATCTTCCAGAAGATGGTGTTATGCCATCCTATGGCTCTGCTGGCACAGCAACAGACACTGCTCATCAGAGCAAGGACACACTCATACCAGTGTGCCTCTTACCATAGTAGTAACAACTGTCACCGCTCGTTCATAATTCCTCACATGAAACTAGAATTCTTAATGTGCCCATGGGAAGGAATGTGCTGTTTGGATTTCATGGAGCATTTCCTCAGACCTCCTGTAAACCTTCTGAGACAACCATAAATACAGAGAGTAGGTGATCTAAGTCCTCATTGGTGACCAACTGCTGGCACTTGCTTAGGCCAAAATTGGGGACTACAACTTAGGTGGTGCGCATATGAGACAAAATAGACCTCAACTTTGTTTCTCTGAATTATGACATGGAACCTCAAGCAAGTAGGATGGCTCCAGCCAGCGTTTTTAGTTACTGGTATGCAGCAGCCTTCTGTCTCTGACAGGAGAGTCAAAAGCAGCTCCTTCCTTCAGATACAAAGAAACAGATGTGCCATGCCATGCAGGAAAATATGAGAAAAGGAAATAAATGAAGAATTATTTAAATAGGAAAGACACCCTACCAATCCTTGAAGGAAACCTGGCCATTAAAGCTTTGAGATTAATGCAGTATTGACACAATGCAATACAACCCAGCAAATGAAAGACTGAAGAGCTTAGTGAAGGCATGTTTCCTTTCCCCAATAACAGAAGGAAATTCTGTGGGGGGGTGG